>PNEQ01115761.1:0-29556 GCA_003012365.1 Medauroidea extradentata
TTAGCAGATGTTAGAATAAATTAAGAAAATATTTAAATAAACAATTATGCAAAACTTTGATAATATTAACATATTCATAAAATATTTGCAGTATTTTCGAAGAAGAAAAGTTATATGAGTGTTTTCAGAAATTCCATAACAATCTTAAATAGCTTCTAGATAGTTTAACGTATATTACAAATAACTAGGAGTGAGAGATATTCTTAATCTAACACAAAACAATAATAACATTAAATTAATTAAGTTGAACAAAAATTACTATAGTAATGTGGGAACTGTCAAAACACTAAAACTTCTGATGCTTTCTATAAAAGCAAAGTCCTTTTCAGTTCGTTATATCATCAAACATAAATAAACTTTAAAATCTGTGACGATCTCGTTACAATATTTATTGAATACACGTTATTAGGAGGTAAATGTCAAAATGATTCAAATAGTACAAACAATGTGTTTTCAACAAAAATTATATTTGAACAACAATTTAGACTACTTTCATTTCGCTAGACAGCTTCAGGCGTGTTAAATTGCTGCGTACATATTTGCTATAAGTCAGTTAATACTGTTTTACATTACTCAATGTAATGTTTCCGCAAAAAAATTACTCTTACTAGCTGCTAAGATAGAACATAAGCACACTTCACGAATGATAATTGTATTTTGTTTGTTACAGTTGATAGCAGTCAAGATCTTCGACCCTGTTGGCCTCGAATTCGTACGACGTCAAACACAAGACTTGTGCTTTCACGCCCTTGGTTTTCATGCTTTTTTTATGGCCATTCATATACAAATAATTCAGACCTTCATGAAAATTCTACGTTATTTTGTGGTCAAATACTCTCACACTTTGGAAAAACTTTAGAAATACATTCTATGTTAGTAAATTTCTGTGTAAAACAATGTTCAATTCTTGCTATATTTATATGTTGGCAAAAAGTGTATTTATTTTAGTATATATTCATATTTGCGACACTGCAGGCACTAAAGTGTAGGTACCCTACCAGTACACAGACATCCTGAGGACGTCCGTAGGATGTGGGAACTGTCGTCCCTAGGACGTCCTAGGGAAGTTCATTTCAAGTCCTTTTTATGTAGGAAAAGTTCATGGAAAAGTACTACCTACGGACATCTCTGGGATGTCTGGCATACACATCCCTGGGACATCCCTAGGAGCTCCCTGGGATCTGTAATAAACACATCCCCAAGACATCCTCAGGAGCTCTCTGGGATTTGCATTAAATGCATCCCCAGGACATCCCTAGGAGCTCCCTGGGACCTGTATTAAACACATCCCTGGGACATCCCTAGGAGCTCCCTGGGACCTATATTAAATGCATCCCTGGGATATCCCTAGCAGCTCCTTCCAGCAGCAAAAGTAAGAGTTCAGTATTCAACACAAAAGAAAACAAATGTGTTTGTTTTGGTGATATGTACACTTAGTATTTAACACACAGTCAAATACACATAAGTGTTAATGTAGCCTCTTAAAATCTTTCGAATGAACAATTCATCTCTAATAGCATTGTTTTTTAATGCTTCAACTTCCAAAAGTATACCAGTAATAATAAAATATGTGTGTCGAAATTAATAAATTTACTTATTTCTTAAGGCATATATAAATGTTATGAATTATCTACTATATTAACTGCAACGAAACTCATGTATATTTAAATAATATCGTGAGCTATCTAGTGTTCATATTAGGAAATTGCCTAGAAATCCACTATGTCCATGGGAGCTCATGTTCGGATATCCCAGGGAGCACCTGCTCGGACATCCCAGGGAGCTCCTACTCAGACATCCTAGGCTGCTCCTGCTCGGACATCCCAGGGAGCTCCTGCTTGGACATCCCAGGGAGTTCCTCAGAGGAGCTCCGTGGGAGCTCCCTGTAAGGACATCCCTTAAAGCTCCCCAGATGAGGAATTTAGGATGACCCAAATTCATCTTCCAAGGAGCTTCCTGGGATGTGATGTATTTTTCGAGGAGGTACTTGGGACGTCCTCGGGACATGGTTTTTCGGAGCTCTCGGACATCCGAAATATCCATCCTTAGGATATCCCGAGGATCGCGTGTACCCGGATATCCTCAAAGGATGTCCCTAGGACATCCTGGGGACTTGCTGTGGTGGTAGGGTGATATTATGTGCACGTATGTATAATGTAGACAGGGAAAACTAATCAGTCAGTTTGTGTGTGATGTACACTTATTACTTGGCGATGATATCAACTGAGGTAAGTTACATGAATGTCGTTCATCTCTCTAATTTAGCTGCCTAAGTACGTTTTACTTTTAAGTCGTAAGTCAGCTATTATATAGTTATTTCTATAATGTCTAATACAACATATGTTTTCCCCTAGCAAATGTTATACTATATTTTTTAAACATAACTTACTGTCACTGGAATGTCATACATGATGTAATGATTGTAATGAATCACGTCACGTATATTATTAAGATATCTTCGGTAAATTCAAGACATTAATATTTAGTGTTACTTCAATTTTTAGTTAAAATTCATTATCAAAAATAAATATTTTGACGGTACCTAATAATAAGATATTGTCCACGTTACACTACTTATGTTAAATGTTTATATCTCTAAACCTGTGGCTAGCTAAGAGAATAACGTTTATTGCTAGTTTACTGAAATTAGAACTGACAGATTTTTTTAATATACCAGCTCGTTCCACACATTCATTTTGATATCACACCTGTAAACTGGCTTTTTTAAATGCGTAATGTGCAAGGACACAAAATTAGTATTCAGTTACGTGCAAGTTAAAGAAATGCATTGATAATCTGCGTCCCAAACAATTAGATAGACATACAGTGAGCAAAAAAAAATGTTATTTAGTTTACAATCTTTCTCAATACCTGATTCACAAGTCTTAAAACTGTAGAATGTTTGTATAATATATTTTCAACCACATTCTAAAAGTTCAGTTCGAAAAACTTTCTCATACATCAAATAAACATAAATGATATAATTTTGTGGGTTCGGTAAACCAACTTAATATTTCCAATGATTTGAAGATTTCGCACAATTTTTCAGAGTTTTGAGACAAAAAGGTGAGACAATTCTTTCAGCTTTGCTCAGACGACGAATTTGTAATCCGGCTGTGTAGATGATGATATGGCTTGAAATTTCTGTAAGTTCTTGTGGCTTAAATTAACATAACTAACTTGTTTCGTACACAACTCTTAAACGGTTTTATACTTCTCCACAATCTACGTGAATTATACGTAATATTTGTTACTTGGCTTGACTGATATAAGTTAGTTATGTCCCGGGTTATTGCGTTATTTTGTTTGATTGTTTGAATTCCAAGTGTGACAGTCTTGCTGCATGGCTGCTGTCGAAACCACGAAGCCGAAAAAAAAAATTATTATCTTGTGACAATTTATATGTTTGAATGTACTTTAAAGGTAAACCTTTGAAACTACACCAATAGTTGTATAAAATTCTTAATGTATTTAAACATCAGAGTCCTATATTTTGCATGATGACATAAGTGATATCCTATAAAGTTTCAATATTTGCAAAAAATCTAGGTTGTTTTTATCTTCATCAAAAAACAGGTACACATTAACATAACCTTTTCACATATTGGTTACTTAGATTCAAGTTGTCTTTTGTTTTTGGAATCTAAGTTTCGGTTGTTTACTTTTGAAGTATTACATCTTCAATGAAGTGTGTCAAATATTTCGTGTCTAACGCCATTGAACAACATTACAGTTCTCTTACTTAACTCACTTGCATTGGTTGATTTTGGTAGAACACATAAAATAACATTATAAATGTTCCCTGAATACAGACTCCTTGTTCTGGAAGTGATGCAGCTTTTCGAAAAATTCCGTCGATATCTTATCACTGTGATCATCAACGAGCGTAGGATTTTCTCACAATGCATTCTGTGCTGGTTTTGCCTTTATGGCTATGAGGAACTATTACCATTCTATGTTTACTGCCTGGTAAAATTTACCAAGTTTTCAAGGATTGCTGTGTACAAGGAACATTCCAAATATTTTTCCGTTCGTAACTATGAAAATGTTCCATAAAAGGCGATGAAAACACCATGTACTCCAATTTCACCTGCACATTTTTACACAGAAAAACAAGTTAGTTTTTTCTCGGCATTAAACACCATCCACAAAGAAGTACTCAACTAGTACTTTGCATGACCCACTGACAGCAACTTGCATAAAACTTAATAATTTTCTCAATTATCTAATCACCAAGGGCAACAGCAAATGTTCTCAATTCATTGGTAAATGTTTTGAGGACACTTGTGTTTTCCATTTTTGCAGTTTTATCTTAAGAAAATCCTATTTAAACAAGAAATATTCCTTAATAATTCACGACTGATGGAGTTGAAAACAAGTTTGAGTAAGCATTTGATGTAGGAGCAAATTACGTTAAGTAAACTGCGATGGGCGATGCTTATTTATGTATGCAGATGTTTGCATGATTATTGATTAATTAGTTAAAGTTCTTGATACGCAGGAACTGTAGTGAAAAAGCTGGTTAGTCCTTTACTCGGATAGCACTTTTTGTTGTCCTCTCGTGACGGATCGTTACTGTGTCAGTTTTATTGATACGATTCTTAAGAATGAAAGTCGTGTGAGCGGAGACCCCGACGACTACGTGATATCCTAACTGCCTCGTCTTACAATGTCTCTCCAAATAATACTTGTAGGCGCCTCTGTCTGACGTACCTCGTGACTTGACGGTATCTTACTTAATGGCGTCCCGACGCCCAAACCAACGACGACGAAGGGAATTAGGCCACCGTTCTTCGCGGCTCTCTAGCGTCCCGACACCTAGCTCGACACCTGACTGTGGCACTGTGTCCTCTCGTCTTTAAGGGCTCGCCGACGTCTGTCCTCCAACCGTTACAGTCGCTTCGTTTGGCTTCTGTTTCACTCCAAAAAGTCCCGCTACCTTCGGTTTGAATTAGGCCAATCAGAAGCCAGCTTCCGACCGAAGGCCCCACCTCTCGAGGACAACAACTCCCCGTTAGAACCGTATTTATTAAATAAGTATTTCATTGCTCATGGCTATCAACATTAAATTACACAAAATGGTTACTAGCTCGTCGACTTTCCAGATCTCTTATTTAATAAATAACTACATTACAATCATGTCTTACAAATTATTGGCTTGCTCCAATCCCTTTCTGTCCAGCAGTTAGAGGGATGGCTTGAGCGTGTTTCGGGGCATTGAGTAACGATTAATGATTTAGACTAGAGTGGTGTTCGCTAGCATAAATACTCCGAGTGACTACAAAGGTAAAAATGTATAGTTCATCGGTTTGACATCACATTGTGCTAGTCCATTTCTGAGTACATCTCCTTGGGGCCTTTAGTGTTGTCGCGGTCATCATCGACCGTTCCTCTCTGTCACTGTCCCTCTCTTTTTTCGCACCAGGGACAAACCAGTTTTTGAGGGTTGGAGGGAATGGCACGTGATGTCTCATCCTAGGAATTTCGGTCCATAACTGATTTCTAGGTATTTATTCGATGAAGCCAGCTTCGGTTGTTTCCGTAACTATGATTCGGGTACAGCCGGCCCCTCTTCTAAAGAATTTAAGTCTGCGAATGTGCAAGCACTAAGCGCGTCGCAGACTCGAGGTATTGCAGTGACGCACACGTAGCCCGCCAAGCCTCTCCCCTCCCCCCTCACACCTGCAGCAATACAGGCAATACAGGCCTGCCTTCCATTTCCCAGCCCTAATTTAAAAAATTTGATATCGTATTTCACCAATAGACAATTATTAGAGTGCATTATTGTAGAAGCCACGTCGACCAGAAAAAAAACTAGAAATGATATTGCTTGTATGATACTTCCTTCTATACTTTGCAAAGACCCCATAAAGAATACTAGTATTTATTTTCATAGTGTATTAGTTTTAAAGGTGTATATGATTCCACTAGCCGATGAATGCCAGTTAAAAATTTACGAACAGAATAATTTCACTAGGAAGAATTAAATGCTTCTTTCATAATTTTGCATTTTTTCTATATTTGTGAATTAATTTTCAAAGTCAAATTCAACCACATAATTCATACTCAAATTATGTTCTTTCTGAAAGCAACACTGTAGCGTATATGAAATATGATACTTACTTGCAATAGTTGCTTCCTTATTGTTGCTATAATTTGTTTAGTTGATTAAAATTCTGTTACATTTATGAAAAATAGTGTCAACAAAATTACATTTATATTTTATTCGTGCTGTGTTAAACTAAAACACGGAATCGTCAGAAGTGATGGGGCAAGGAATTAATTTAGTTCTCTTTCAATGTAACAACAGATAGCTGCAAACAATGATAATCGTTAATCGTCTTGGAAATTTGTTAATGGCTTCAGGTGCAATACTCTCTATACTCTATGAGAAATATACTTATTTGAACTGTACGATAATTTTGATTTGTTTATTTTTATCCTGTGGGCTACAGTTAACAAAATATACAGAACAATAAATACAATTACACTTATATGTATTGTAGTATATAGGTTAAGAGGGCTATACACCTGGTGTAATTTTGTCCATTTGAAGCGCAGAGACAGTGAAGCGATAAGGTTCAGTTTTCCACACTCAACCGTAACAGCATCGCCTTTATTCGCGGCGCGCCAAACTGAATGACGTGCAGTGTTTTCCTACTACACATTTTGCTATGGGACTTAAACACCGACCATAAAATTTTACTTGGGAAAAGTTTGTAATAAAGACTAACGCATGCTTCCAACTTTGTGTTTTATGAATCTGGGTAGAATTTTTCCAATAGCTGTTTAAAGAAGCCGTTTTTAGCCATTTTAAGAGGACTCCAAAAATGTTTCTAATAAGCACGTTGCATTTTTAAAGTGTTAGAAGCCTAGTTTTAACTGTGTGTTTTTTATTAGAATAAGCTTAGCTTTTTTCGCATAAAAATAATAGGCGTAACACGGCACTCTACAACACTGTTCATTCGTCAGGTGCATAAGCCTCTTAATAAATACATTTTTGATTGGTTCTTGCATCAGAAGCATCGTGAGTGCGAAAAAGGGAAGGGAAGTGGGCTGAACGTCTAGTCGACAGCTACGATCATCAGAAACGGTAACACATACACAACAATAGTTCAAAGTAACTTGGGGAGGAATCTGTCGTGACGTTCCGTTAAGGACTCCATCCCAGTATTCGCCCAAAGTGATATTGGGATACAATGGAAAACAGAAATCATGATGACCGAAGACCGGATTCGAACACGTATGCTCCCTAACGCGAGTGAGCGAGTCCAATGTTCTAAACGTTCTGCTAATTCGCTCGGTAGTGGGTAAACAGAGACATAATTTATTTCAGCATATTTTTGGATAAAATGAGAGGACGAAGATAGTTTTTTATAGCAGAATAGGCGCAAAATTGAGGAAAATATTGGCTCTTCTAAAAATAAAATAAAATTCTTCTACATTACTATCAAAATGCTTCGTTCTATAAAAAAAAATTTATTTCCATTTTTTCAGCAGTTACATTTAATGTTTTGCTGTGCGGTGCTAATATACCAATTTTTTTGTAGTAATTAATTTTCTTATAAAAATCTCAATTTTTCTTAAAATCTGTATTTTCATGTTCTGCTCTGTTGTGTTAAATGCTGAAAATGATAGTTTTTTTTAATTAATTAGGCTATATGGTAAAAAATCTCGAATTTTTTCGACAGTTGTAGTTATTTTTTCTTTGCAAAACAAATTAGTTAAAACTATTGTATTTTTGTAGTAATTACTGTCTTGAAGCATATGAAATATTTATTTTAAAAATATTACTTATTATAAAATTGACTAAACAAATACAAAACAATTTCTCCTATTAAACAACGTATAAGATTTCAAACGAAAAAAACCTGAGTCTCACGCAATAGATAGTAACAAAGAATGTAAAGAGTAGTTGTTGAGAAAATTCACATAACAGTTCATATCATTTGCAGTGCAATTATGTTGTTAACTTATAACTTAAGGGTACTATTCGTGCATCAGTTATTTATTACAAGCACCCCACATTTTTTGTTGTTAAATCTTACAAATATTTTCGTAGGATAAATTATTTTGTACTTTACATTCGGTACTTAAAATCGTGGTATATTTAAAAAATATGTTTTTTTAAAATTATATCCTGCGTTTAAGTATCGTGTGTGTGAAATTTTGCAATCATATGTATTAAACTTAGTACTAATTTTATTAAAATTTCCCCCTCTTATATTGCAATGTCATCCTGTTCTGAGCAACGTCTAAAGTTTCAGGACTCTAGCTCATCAGTTTGTTTGTTTTGGTTTTACTATGTTCTGCTTATAATATGATTAAATTATTACGTTTTGTAGTAAATAATTTATTTTTAAAAATCTAAAAAATTTTCCAGCAGTTTTACTTTATATTCTGCTGTATTGTGACTTGTGTGTAACAACGAGACTTGGCGAGACTCGACAGCTGGCTAGTGATGTGACAGAGGAGGTGGGGCGTGTACCGGACAGTGGTGACTAGGATGGAGAGGTCGCGATACCGGACATACCCGAATCGAAGTTACGGAAACGTCCGAAGATGGCTTCATCGTGTTAGTACCTAGGCATAAGTCCGTCCATACACCCTTGTCGCAGACAACTCCCTCGGTCCAAGCTCAAGGGCCAACGCCAGTTATAGAGTGGGACACAGCAGCTCGTAGTTGCAATCCGCGAGGAAAATTGATTTCTGAGACATTAGCGAACATTTATAATATCGAAATAAATGTATGTTTCCAAATATTTTGTAAAGTCGTTTAAAAAGCAAACCACTAAAATGTATAGAATATGAAGGGAACAAATATCACTACAGTTTAGCGTATTCTTGTAAATGTATGACAGACATTTGTAACATAAATATTTAATTGTTTAAAACCATATTTACTGTTTAGCTACATGTAGGTAATAGTACAACAGTCAGTGTTCAGATAACTCGGCGAATTTCTATGCTAAATATATGGACGTATTTAACTGATTATGCAGCACAGCGAATGTAATGATATTTTTCCGAAAAGCAAATCGCGATGTTATCAACATAGCGTACTCATATAGTACCAAGCCGTATAGCTCTGGCTACTTTATAACAATTTAACGCATTTACCTCAGTTATTTATTCCATGTGAAATATAACGAAGTCTGTAATTTTAATTTTGTTCTATAATGCTCATAACTTCCAACACACGCCTACATTTAGTCATTTTCCGTAAACAGCTTAATCACATGCTATATAAGGTAATTTATCATTATAAATTGTAAGGCTTCATGTTCCTAGAGTAAAGAAAATGACAGTTGATATTGGTGCCACTTATCAGACAACGAAGATGTACGATGTGCAACTGTAAAAATTTCTTGAAACAACAGTGTTGAAGTTTTGCCCAGTTTCATGATTGTTGCAGTATACATCATATATTTTTAAAACATGTACGTCACTGTATCAGTCATCCAATATATTTATTTTTAACTAATTACCCTTTAGGAATGATAGGCTTATGAGATCGAGCGTTTGTATGTATGTACGTATGTTAGTATGTGTGAATGTATGTACATCTGCAGTTCGCTTTGCATAGACTCTATATGAAGCAAAACACAATAATGGTATGCCCAACTGCATGTTTAATAGCTCAGCTTTGACTTACCATTGGTTCGAAAATTAAGGAAAAACATAAAAAAAAAAAAAAACTGCTCTGCTCATTAAGCGTAGGATTCAGTGTTTGAATAGGTAGAACACCAATGGCTGTCTTACCACATGAAGTTCTGGATGAGTTCGCTGGTGATTCTATAATTTCTAGCATGCAGAACTGCTGGATAATAAATCAATTATAGAAGAAACTACAGTCCAACAATATAAGAAAATGTATGTATTATGTTTTGATTTCTAAAAGACACTTACAAGATGGCTGTTCAATGTGTTACATCATGGATGTTCTTTAAAATATTACCGACATTTAAATAATTAATGATACTTGGCTGAGTAATATTTCCAAAATTATAAAAAAACTAGATTTACCAAAAAATTAAATAAACAAGACCACTTAGTCTGATATAGAAATATGAGTGCAAACATGGTTAAGTAATTTATATATTAACCACACTAGAAAACATAATTTTAAATTTAGTTATTGCCACGGCAAAACTCAGCAGCAGACATGATATTATTTACTCAGTGATTGACGTTGAGTGAAATAGTTTCCAGAGTGCGAACGCTATCATCAGACTACGAAAAGCGTATGACGGCTGCAGAGGCTAAAGATAGGCTTAAACAACGAGATATACGTGTTGGCGAGACTTAGCTGATGTCTTCATAGCGGGGAGCGTGTTACTGTGTTGTCTAGATGTTCTCGTAACATCGGAAGTCAGTGGCTTCCTCCGTCCTATCTTCGCTAAAACAGCACACGGTCTGCTTGGTGTCGACTTACTACACGCACCATGCGAACAGCTGACACACACTTTCTCTCTCTCTCTCTCTCTCTCTCTCTCTCTCTCTCTCTCTCTCTCTGCAATAATTAAAATCACCTAAACGAGAACATGCAGCAATGCGTGTCTCACCTACCAAATAACGCCCATCCAACCCTCAAAAACCTTTAACAAAATTAGTTATTCGTTCAAAACATATTAGCGTCTGTTCTCTCAGTCAATTAAAAATCGTGTCTCAAGCGTCAGTCTCCCGCTATCATTGTTACGCCTCACCGCTTTGCCAAAACAATCACAGATTTGCACGCAGTAATCACAAGAGGAATAACTTTAAAATATAAAATTCTAGTTAAGCCTGTCTCTCATCACTATTATTCCAGTAAGTACAAACAAATATCCTAAGTCAGCCATTACATAACCCAAAACAATTTAAATAGAATAAACGTATATTTACGTAATGTAAAGCTGTAGCTAATACGTAGAACGAAATAAAAATAAAATACGTGATTCTTATCCTGCTATATGTTACAAACTGCCGCCTTGATGTTTCGAACGTTTTAACCAACGCCTTGAAACATCTACCATTTTCAAACTGTTGGAGCGAAGACTGTAAACACAACATTAAAACCAAGCGCTGCCAACTTGAATAACAGGTAGAGTTCATCTGTGTCCAACCTTCAAAACCAATTTACAATCCAACAAACAATTACACTTAATTCATTAATAGAAACACAACCACAGAAATACCAGATTTAAAAGTAAATAAAACAAAAGTAAATAATCTTTCAGCCGTCGCTTTTCTTTGCATATTCTCTTTCTGTTAAAAACCTGACTTACGATTTTTGCCGCCACTCAGCGACCTGCGACTGTCACGTTACCAACCCTGCTCCGGTAACCATCTTCTTCTAATCACCATGCACGCCGCAATTCCAATTGTTGAGCCGCGTACTTCCGCGTAGGTGTCGTAGTGAACTCCGACGTCTACGCGTCTCTAGTAGCTGCGAAAATCACCTGCCAACTCACTTCGTCACTCACCTGACTATAGAGCGTACATAGTTACACACACGGAATCAGTTCGTCGTGTTAATCGAAGCGTGTACGAGACGTAGCGTAGCAGGCACGTCTGCCTCCGCTATACGCGTGTGTACTGCAGAAAACATGTGGACTACAGTGAAGTGCATCGTCTCGTCGCCACAGTGTCTATTACACCTTCACACCTGTTTCTAATCTTACGGGCTTCAAAATACCCTTGACTTATGGTGATGTTCAACACGGAAAATTACACTTAACACTAAAACATTCACTTTATGGTCCACAGTGTCTCAACAATAGCACTACCGTTAGAAATTCGTCTCGTATCTCTAGTTTAAACGAGCCTGGCCTGCAAACAACTAGCCGACATTTATAGGATACATCCACCAACAATAGAGCCTGTAATAACTCTAACCACAACTCAGTCAGCCAAATCAACATAAACTCAACAATAGAAGAAATCTATTACATAAATAAACAACACATTACTCTGGATAGGAAAAACTACAAAACAATCTTGTCACAAATAAACACACAATCAACAACAAAATAAACTGAAAAGACCCCTTGGAATGAAGAAGACGTTGCTTAAACAGATTAATTCAGAAAACCCTACTACAGCTTCAGCAAGAAAAAATTACAATGCAACAGGAACCATGGTTAATAAAATCTTCGTCAAGTGTATACTGGACCGTTGGTGAGTAGTAAACAGCTTTCCTTAGCTTGCATGTGTAGGGACTGTGCGCGGAGTTCTTGCTTTCATCTGTCAGCTAAGTGTGGGTAGGTATAGGCGATCTCACACTGCGGTAGCATTTCAGGTCATCGTAACTTCCAAACTAATCAATAGTACATTTTCCCGTGGTAAGCAATAAATTCTTCAGGTAGGCCCTTTCTCTCTCAGGTAGTGTTCTTCTCATAAAACTCACAGATATATTCCGAGCAAGCATAATCAATAAAGAATCATGTGCAGTGGCCGCGGTATGTCTCTTCGCTCAGCTCATCTACACAAATAATTCTCAAACTCAGCGGCCTCCCGGATCTCATAAAAACAATAAACACGAACAATATCACTGACTTCAACAGCATATTAGACCTTACACAAAACAACTACAATCACTTGAGCGGGAAACAATTCCTTATAATGCCGTACTGTCTAGCTCACGATAATCTTTCAGAGCTTTTATCTTGTAACTACCCACAGTTACTCCAGATTGCAATTCCCCTAGTTCATAGTAATTAGCGTACTTCCTCCTTAACACTTTATAAGGACCTGTAAATAACGGCATTAATTTACTCATATTATTGTCCAAATATGTGCTTGCATTTGCTGCTCTCACTAACACAAGCTGTCCCTCTTCTAACAACTTGATTTTCGAAGTTTTACAGTATATTTTCATTTTCTCTGCTCCCAACTTGACTTCCTGATCAGTTAGTGGGCCCCCTTAATTCTTCAGTGGTGCAGGTCAACGCTCGGGCCTCTACATCGTCGACCTCTATTCGTTTAGTGGCCCGCCATATTGGTCATCTTGGCTTCGGCCTGTCATCCCTGTCCATCATCGATCAGGTGCTTGAGGCACGAACGACGGTGATGTGGGGTTCAGTGGGGCTGGCTTGTCAAAATATCCACCGTCTCTAGTTCTATCATCTCAAGACTTGGACGTTCCTAACTCATATGTTGTACCTCCTGTCCTCGGGCTTCCTCCATGTCTTGTGTCGCTGAACCTTGACATGGTAGGTGGGTGTCCTGGGTCACTGCTACGTTTTTCCCGCTGCTGTTCAGGCTTGAAAACCTTGCAGTCGTCTCTGCGGTCTTCGTCCTCCCTAAACTGTGACCTCCGCCTTAGGTCGACTACCATTTCGTCGACCTTGGTCTCGAAGTGCCCTAGGTGTTTGTCCATGTTCGTCAGGCGTGTGTTGATTTTTCTGTGCTCAACGTGGGACGCCTTTTACACTTAAACGTGTTTCGATACGACAGTCAAAACAGTCGAATTGCGACGCCATAGTTTCCCGCACCTGAACTGTCACTTCAGTTGTCAGTGGAATGCTGTCCAGCTGCTCTACCCTGCTCTGTAGTTCTCTGGTCTGGGTGGCCACTTGTTCTTTAACTCAAGTTCTTCACGTTGCACTTGTACCTCGTTACGCACTGCTACTACATCACCCTGTAGCTCCTCAACTTTTACTTTCAGGTTACCATTAAGCGACGTAATTTGCCGCTGTAGTACCTCGCATCGCCCGGTAAACTCCGTTACTAAACCTTGACACAGTTTGCATCTCATCGCTCACCGACTGCACCTCGCCCCTCAAAGCTTGCATATTTAGGGCCATAGCACTGATCATGCTTTCCAACCTGCTGAGCATAGACTGTTCTGAGACCTGAAATAATTCTGTTTCCGTGACCTCACTCGTCGCGGTACCTGCTATTAGCGCCTCCTCGTGCACCCAGGACGTTTCTTCGCCTAGCGCTACGTATTCCGCACTATACTGCTCCTCCATTTCGTCTTCAGGTCCAGTAGTCTCCGTTTGTATCGACATCCTCAAATTTCTTAAATTATACCTTGATTTAACTGGCGTAGGCATTGACTTTTTCTGCCCCTAAATTCCCTTGGTGTCTGTATGGCGTCGCTCCTCTGGCTCACAGCCTACACGTTTGCGCCACTTTTTACTACGCAACGTAATGGAATTCGCTCTACTACGACACTATACGATGCAAAACACATTACTGTTATGCCTAACTGCGATACTAAATAGCCCAGCTTTGACTTATCATTCGTTCGGAATCTCAGGCGATGGATGAGTTCGCTAGTGATGCTGTAATTTCTAGCTTGCAGAACTGCTGATAATAAATCAATCTAAGAAGAAACTACAGTCCAACAATATAAGAACAATTATGTATTACGACTTCAAATAGGAAAACGACACTTACAAGATGGCTGTTCCGTGTGTTACAACATGGATGCTCCTCGGTAAATAAGTAATATTGACTTTGAAATAATTAATTATGCTTGGCTGACTCCTAATTTACATAATTATAAACAACTAGATTTGCGAGAAAATTAAATAAGTAACACCACTTACTCTGATAAAGAAATATGAGTGCAAACATGGTTAAGTAATTTATATTGCTATCTCACTAGAAAATGGTATTATTAATTTAGTTATTACCACGTCAAAACTCAGTAGTATGCAGGATTTTCTTTACTCAGGGATAGTCGTTGAGTGAAATAGTTTCCAGAGTGCGAACGCTATCATCAGACTACGAAAAGCGTATGACGGCTGCAGAGGCTAAAGACAGGCTTAAACAACGAGATATACGTGTTGGCGAGACTTAGCTGACGTCTTCATAGCTGGGAGCGTGTTGCTGTGTTGTCTAGATGTTCTCGTAACATCGGAAGGCAGTGGTTTCCTCCGTGTTATCTTCGCTAAAACAGCACACGGGAAGCTTGGTGTCGACAACGTTCGTAGAAGAACAGGTCTGGACACTCGCCTGGAAACTTTACCCCCTTGTTGTTTGGCTGTAGTTCACCAAGTTACCGAGAGTGTTGTGTTTTATTGGCGCTTCGGTTAGGGCGGTCGGACTAACTCCGCCCACTTCCTTTCCGCTAAGATAAACAATTTATCAGAATGTATTTTTTATCAATTTATGAAATACTTCCTTCATTCACAAAATTTAAGAAAAAGCTCCAGTAATCTTTATTTACTTTATAAATTTAACTATGGAAAAAAGTGTGGCGGAGTTTGAGTCCGACCGCCCTAACTGAAGCGCCAATAAAACACAACATTCTCGGTAACTTGGCGAACTACAGCCAAACAACAAGGGGGTCAAGCAAGATACATTAGTAGATAGGCGTGTGTCCAGACCTGTCCTTCTACGACCGTGGTGTCGACTTACTACACGCATCATGCGAACAGCTGATATACACTTTCTCTCTCTCTCTTACTCTCTCTCTTTCTGTGCAATAATTAAAATCACCTAAACGAGAAAATGCGACACTGCATGTCTCTCCTATCAAAGAACGCCTATCCAACCTTTAACAAAATTAGTCATTCGTTCAAAACGTATTAGCGTCTGTTCTCTCAGCCAATCAAGGTTCTTCTCTCAAGCGACAGTCTCCCGCTATCATTGTTGCGCCTCACCGCTCCTCCAAAACAATCACAGATTTGCACGCAGTAATCACAAGAGGAATAACTTTAAAATATAAAATTCTAGTTAAACCATGCTCTTAGCACTATTATTCCACTAAGCACAAACAAATATACAAAAATAATTTAAATATATTAAACGCAAGCAAAATATATTTACATAATATAAAACTGTAGCTAATACGTATAATGATATAAAAATAAAATACGTGATTCTGATCCGGCCGTATGTTACATGTTCATAGAATTGTTTACTAAACTTTGAAGATAGCACTTTTTTCACACATACATTTTACAGAAATAGAAATTTCCATCATTTGGGCAATACTGGCTAAGAGCACTACGTAACAGGCACAACGTGTTCGTTGATTTCATTCATTACTTCATATCAAGCGTTCGATATCGGTATCCACGATAAGAAAATACATTTAAAACTATGCTTTTATAGTTTTTTTTATTTCATGCCTATGAACATGAAATACTGTTAACTGTCAGTCCGCTCTACTGCACAGGGTCTCGCCTTGTTGTATAGTATTGATCAGTAAATTGTCTGCAAAGCGACATTCACTGGTATATATGAAGGTGATAACAGGATGCTGGCGAGTGGAACATGACACAAGTAACTCGAAGTATTACAATCTAATACTTCAATATGAAGACAATAAAGCACAGCCACTGTACTAACCAGTACGTGTGACAATGTCCTGCAGGTTCATGATCACACCGCGCGGGTATGTAGCAGTGGTTGTTATATTCATGTTATATGAGCAGGAGGAACTTACGAAGATGAGCTGGTGTATATGTCGGCGACAGGCTCAGGTACAGTGGCTGGCTCAGCAATAATCTGGAGCGGCTGCTGAGCTGGTGAGACACGTCCTCTACATCGACACTCTCTCAACACCCTCGTACACTCTCCAAGTAACAATCGCAGCACCACCACAGCAATGATGACTACCAGCAGAATGACTGCTACCAGCTCCCACCTCTGAGACAAGCCACATGCACTCTACTCATATATATATATATTACACTATTACAAGCAAGTAAGCTGCACTCAGCTGTATTACACAATACACTCTATAGTACTAGCTAGTGCGCTATGATCACTGTAATAGTTACCAGGCGTACACATGTCCGGACTTAACAATACCACCTAATTCCTATTTAATTCACTACTAATATTACAGCACTTAAATTATATGTGTAATAATAATCTGGTTGAGTGGTATATGTATATGATGACATGATACATCAAAATAATTTCTTAAGATATATATTTTATATCAAATGTACACTATGTTAACATAGAATTGTATAATATGTTAACAATTGCAATATTTGAAATTTCATTGATTATTTAACTAACGTCCAACTGGATAAACATTTAACTCTCTATAAGGTAAAATTTATTCGGTAAAAGTAGTGAGACCAATTGGTTGTGTGATTTTACTACTTAACTGTCCGCACACTGACTAATTAAGTTTTATAGTTTACGTTTCTAAATTAAATATTTGATTTTTCCC
Organism: Medauroidea extradentata; assembly: GCA_003012365.1. Lineage (NCBI taxonomy): Eukaryota > Metazoa > Arthropoda > Insecta > Phasmatodea > Phasmatidae > Medauroidea > Medauroidea extradentata. The sequence continues at coordinate 17,126 of PNEQ01115761.1, forward strand.
TTAAATGTATTCTAACATGAGGCAGGGTTTTGGTAACTGAAACAACAAAATAGACAATCTCTGGATAATTCATTAAAGTTACAAACTGTGGGCATAGACATTTAAAATTTTCCTTTTCATCTTATTTAGTACACCGAATAGAAATGAAAGTAATTTAGTGTAACTTTTCACAATTGGCAATAAATTTCTTTGACACTTGACACTCGCTTAAAGGCGCTCACCCCATTGTAAAAAGTAGCTGAATAATCTGCTGTTGTCTGCAAGAGTACACTGATATCCTAGAAGGCTATTATATATGTCACTGAAACAGCGAACTTTCACATTTATCTAATGACAAAGCCTTGAAATCTACTCAAGTATATATATTTTAAAAATAAACATTATATAGAAATCTAAGTGTTGCTATAAAAGTATATATTGACGCATGAATAATCATACTAAAATAAAACATATTTTGACCTACTAACAATTTTCTGAATCAGATTTAAAACACGATAAAGATAATATACAAAACATATAATATAAGTATAAGTTATATCTGTAAATTGTAATTCACCCCAATTAAAACTGAGGACTTTGTTTTATTTGTACAGATGCATTATTAATATAAACAACTATTCAAGATGAATAGCCTAACTAATCCTTGGACGAACTAATCCTTAACAGAAAATTCAGACTGAATAGAACATAAATGTAGAACCTGCAGCATTCGAAAAATAAGTTCAGTCGTGCATGGCATGGGATTTAAAAGAATTTTCAAGGAAATCATGTTAACAGTAACCGCAAACAAACGCGGTAACTGAATAGTTTGAGGGAAACACAATAGAGGACAGTAGGTCATGATTAGCGAGGACTAGGTTCTACTGGACAGATACTTGTAGCTCATGAGATGTGAGTGATTGCAGCTTATAGAAGTATGATCTCCGAGCATCAGACATCACATAACAAGTAAGTAATGACGAGATTGTATGAACAACTCACGCTAGACTCAGGTTTCTCCTCCAGGGACTCTGAACTAGTGACTGGATTGTTGGTCGTCGCTGTCTCCTCCACTGTTTCCCTGAAACATGTCACTATTTGTCACTGCACTGTACATTAGACAAGGTCTGTGAACTATTTCTTATTTCCGCCATTTGCTGCAATAAACTCCTACGATATTTATTTTTGTTTTTGTAAAACTTTGTTTCGTGTTACTAATGGTATGCAAAACTGTTAGTAGTAAACGTAAAAGCTGTAATTTATACATGTGGATCCCGCTATTCAAAGTTCGATTTTGAGGAAAAAAAGGAACAAATATCGGGAAACCATCCCTGTCAGAATAATGAACAAATGTGGGTTTTACTAAAGCATGTTTATTCCTCCGCATTACTGTGACGCGCTCACATGTTGAGAGCAGGGACATCCACGTCTGCTGGAATACGTGTATTTGGAAGTACACAGTATTATGTGAATATTATGACATGTTACCTTCGTCTACTTCTACATTACCGTGGCAGTACACCTCGACAAGTCTTCCTTGGGCGTGTTGGTCCAGTTATATGGCCCGCCCAGTCGCCGGATCACTAATATTTGTAGTTACATTCTGAGCACGTCTGGAAGTTGTTATGTGTATAGAGTCCATTGTGGACATATAGAGACTGAGACTACATATACCCGCTGCCTTTGGAGTCATTCTAGGACGTCACATTAGAACATGTGCGACATAACTACTGCAGTGCGCACGTGCATGCTTCTTCACATACCTCATCTAACAGACTCAATGTACTACGATGCCGTACACTGCTTTGTATTTTAAAGAAGATTTGAAACTAAAACTTTACTTTTACAGCCGTAAGTTTGTATTTTTTTTATCTTAAAAAGAATCATTCCCGAAATTTGTCCACATTATTCATTTTCAACTTCCACAGAATGTCGACAATTCGTGTATACGGATTGTGCAAAATGGATTTGATGAAAAAACAAAGTAAATAACACTATTTAGTAAAAGTGTACCAAACACCCGTAATTTAGGATAAAATATGTTTCTTTGAAGGCAAAAAAACAGCGAACTGGAAGTCAAAGATAATGTTATTCATGGATTCCAACAACACTACAATCTGTGCCCAAAACTAAGAGGAAAAAAAAGTTAGTCGTAACGTACGTGGTTTACTTGAAAAATGACAAGGGAATGCGAACAACCCATCCTACATTCCCACTCAGTGGTATTTCGGACCTATTGCGTAAACTATGGTACTGACGACTTTTTATCTCAAAGTATGTTCTGTTTCGTTTCGGTCATTTGTTCACACGGCGCTGTCCGTATCCGTGAATTAAATTATCGCCCTGTAGGTCTGCATCAGCCCATAAACAGACACAGAACTAGTGGTATGTTTTAGGAGGTGCGGGACCATTGTCTTATATTCACACACACAATAGTACAATAGTATAACTTGTATGTGCAGTTTAACACAGGCTCATGTATCTTGCTTCTCGTACTTTCCATGTATTGCTGAGTAAACCGTTACACTAGTAGGCCTAAATACAATATGAGTCCATTTGAGAGGAATAACTGCCTCTTGTGTGCCTTTTTTATTTGTTTATGTTGTTTGCAGGGGATAAAAGCTGTTACTTCCTTACTCCTTGTATTCGTACCAGAGATGTACGTAAAGGCGGCGCAAATTGGACAGTAGGCTAGCAAAATACTGCTCAGAGCAGGGAATTATTCACCTGAGTACCTAACTCCACATTATAAGCTCAGTTAACACACTGGTCACTTTCGTATTAAATTATGAATCTAAGGATTTCGTTTTGATCAAAGAACGCAACTTTCGTAAAAACGTTGCTGGGACAATTGCTGTATTTTTTTGTTCATGTATTTCATATTCACGTTACTTAGTTTGAATTCTGAGGTGTAAACACTAAGAACAAGTGGCTTCCCGAAATCCGTACATGAATAATAACACTGTGTATACAATGCATATTGCACTCAAGTGCACCGTTTGGGTGCCTACAGCGCTCTCGTCAGCGGTGCACAGTGGACCACGTGACTATTTTATGGCTCGGAAGGCTGTTTTGTATTGCTATATTTCTTTGCTCTTAATCTATGCTTCCCCTTCTCCTCTTCCCTGCGCAGGCGCGTTAGCTAGACTCTGGCCAGGTTGAACTAAGGTTCTTGCGTGGGCCGTCAGCTCACTGTCTTTTCCTTTTCTCTTCAGGACGTGGGCACTGATAATGTAAGTACTTCCGAGCTCCTAGTGTAGTGTGATAGGGTAGGTTGGCGACTTGTCCCCCCATGGCGAGCAAGGCGGCTGCCCTCATGTGCTGTGTTTAAATTAGTTTAATTATTGCTTTAATGTCTTTTCTAAATAACTTTTTTCGGTCGCCGTCTGATAAAAATTATATCTTGGTATTAAAATGTTTTTTTGTAGGTTTTGCTATTCTTTGCTATGTGATTTTTCCACTTGGAATTTATTAGCTGTTGTAATTACCTGTTGCTTGATTGCCCGATGGCTTTTTGCGCACACGTGTGTTGCTTTATTAACTTCTAGCTTTGCATCTCCCGATTTTGACATTTTGGAGCCCGCGGAAGTAACTACCTTTTGTAAATGACTTGCCCAGATTTTTTTTTTAGTTTGTATACGTTGTATTTTGTGATCCTTGTAAAACTATTTAATATAATTTGTAAATTTTTTAAACATTAATTTTTAGTCTCACAGACGCTAGTAATGTCCACTGTGTGGACACATATTTAAATTGCCAACTTTGTAATTTCTGATTAGTAAAACCTGTTTGATTCAATATTTGTTTCAATTTGTAATATTTTTTATAATCCGCAACACGCGGTATGTTACACAAGTATAAACCCATATGCAATTAAATTAATATTAAACGTTCTAGGCATATTTGAAATGTCATTTTTCATTATTTAATGATACTAGTGTTTTCTCTTTCATCTACAACTTGATAAGGTAGATATGTCTACTTACTAGGTTTACCTTAAAATATTGCTTAAAAATAAAAATTCTAACGAAATAATATGTATTACTGTAATATAAAAACATTACAAAATGGTAGAGGCGGTAATTGTACACAACTTGTTTGTCAGTACGTAGAAGTGACATAAGTTTATGTTGAAACAACATGCTGATCACTACAACGTGAAGCCGTGTGTTTTGTGAATAATCTAAACTGAGTTACGTATGGAAGACCAAACATTATTACCAGTTCAATCGGCGAACCTAGTACGACAGATGGAAACAGGATCAGCAACATTAAAATAATTCTCTTGCTCATCGCTCTCAAGTTCAGTTTCATTTCACAACACAGAATTAAAGCCGTTTGTCTTGTTTAGCTAGCTAGCAAGGCTTTCAACTTTCCTTGTCCCTAAGAATAATTAGTTTAGTATTGCTCTGTGCAATATGTCTTCGCGTCCTATGGAGGTATAATTAGTAAGGTGATGGCATGTCACGGATTTGAAGTCACTTTGGGGGATTGGGGTAACATTTCAGTGCCAGCCGTTTTAATGTTATTGACATTGGTTTTAGACAACCTGTAAATGATGCAAGTAAGCCATGTAACTAATAACATTGATTAACTACATATTAGTTTGAGTCTGATGTACGGTCTAAAAGGAAGAGGTCTTGACACTCCGCATGCTTTCCAGCAAGAGATTGACTCCTTTTTGTCGCCGAGCGCTATTAGTAATTTGGTGGAAGATTTTTCTTGTTTATATCTGGCGGCGTTACAATTATTTATATAAAAATAAGTTAATATGGTAACCTGATATAGTAGATATATGTTTCGTGTCCATACATGCATTGGGATGTGTGGAACTGTTTATGTAAGGCGTCTGCAGAAAAAATATTATGCACTATAGTTTCAGTAAACACATTCGAACAAAATCTATTATTTTCTACCCTACAAAATTTTAGAATCGTGGCAGTGTATGTCTGCATGTAAAAGATTGAAAAACTATATTTTATGTTTGAAAATAATGTGTCCCGATACAAAAATTACATTTCAATTTTCTTCTTCTATATAATACACGCAATTTCGATAATAAAGTCACATTATAAGCTAAGCAAAATACAAAACAGGACAATTCTTCCACTAAATTACTACTAGTGTTCGACGACAAAACGGGAGTAACATTTTACTGCTCAGTGTCAAGACCTCTACTTTCATAGACCGTGGTCTGATGCTTGTTAACGGAATTATCACATAAAACTAGTTAATGAACATGAGGTCGCCATGATGTGACACACAAAACAGGTGGTTTAATATATCTAATGTAAATTTCTTTAGGCATGGCCACTCCTTGGCTATGCGCCGGCGCAGTATAACTAATACTAGAGTACTTATTTATTCTGCAGCAATGGTAAAGTAATTATTTTGTGACACTGTATTTGTGTAATGTATTTACAAGTGACATAAACTGCTTTTCTGTTTTTATTTATTTATTTAACATTTTTTATATTTTTTTCAATAACACTAAGGCTAAAAAAGCAATAACTATTTAAATATGCATCGAATTTGAACCTGTTGCATAGTGTTTACCTTTTATACACCGTGAGAAATTTAGAGTCGAAACTATGCAAAGTTGTACATCATTTTCTTATGACTATAGTATATAGCGTGACCGTGACTGATGTATGTAGGAGCACCATACTGTGGTGTTGCTGGCATATTCAAAAATCAGTTCGAGGACAAAATGTCGCTGCGGCGAGCTGAGTGGCTCGTAAGAAGATTGACATGCAGATGGAAGAAATCTGTCGGCAAAGCTATAAGGGACCGATGTGCTGAAAAATGTCAACTGTGCGAACCGAATTTTGGAACTTGCAGGTTGTGGAAGGCTGTGTGGGAGGGGAACTGACTGCTGAAATGCTGCACAAAGTATGGGATGAAATCACGTATTCTGCGGGAAGTGTTTCTTGTTATGAGTGGAGTCCATGTCGAAGTTGTTATATACCTGGTGAAATCTCGTGAATGTGTGGTTTCCATTGCAACGAACCGTTTTCTGGCGTGATCTATGTTACCTAATGATGGTCTCTTGAAATGGGGTTTATAATTTACGGACAGCGTATAATGTAACATGTAAGTTCCTACCCTTGATGGTGCCAGCTCACCGAGGTAGTATCAGTCGCTAGCAAGACTTCGTCTGTTACGTCATTGTTTGTGCGTATATCTGTGACTCTGTAGTTCTGAGAATAAGTTTTCTTGCCTGGCATGGTAATAATTTTTATCTAGAGGCATTACGTTTTATTTGAGCCCTATCATAAAATACATCATTGAAAAGGTGAAGGAATGTGTGAAAGCAACTAAAAAAATTTTTTTACGGCTTTGGTGCTCAGACACCGTAAAGGGGATGGTGCATTGCCTTCTTTCATTTACATTATTTTCTCTACTGCAAGCATTCCTGATGACATTGTTACATTTCATGCTCTAAATATCAGCAACTATTGAAGTAATTTACTATCCAACAATATATGAAAGTTGTAACAGACTACCATTTAGAGCACGAAATGTCAACAATGTTGACACGTCTTCAGGAACACTTGTAGGGTACATACCATAAATGACATATAGCAGTGCACTATTTTCTTTAAGGCAGGCTCTTGAATAGATTTTTTTCTTAGAGACCGGTAAACATGTGTCCACGACGCTTATATAGCATGTTGCAAAATCCTGTGTCAATATCCTGGGAAAACTATCTTCACGTGTAGAGGAACAAAAATGTTAGTGGACATAGGCCCGAAAACGCACTGATTCTGCGCTTCAGTTCGCAATAATAACGTATGGTTGATAGCATGCGGGCAGGATCATGTAGCAATGAGGCGTCATTACAGCAGTACGTAACATGTTACTATGCCACACACTACACCAATAACAAACATATATGTGTTCGGCATCACTGCCGCTAGTGTGGCGTGTATCACCCTCCTATGCCTGAACACGGAGATAACACTGGAGATAACTTTCAGATCTTTACACCGGGGAAGATTTCACTTTCCCTGCTCAGTCCCATATGGTCAGGGCTCACCATAACCAATCTTTAATTCGACAGGATAGTTGAATACCACTGAAAGTGAGAGATAACGCTCCTTCCAATCGCGGTGGCCGGTATTGAAAACCCTCTCACCTAGCAACAGAGCGCCCACAGGTGTGCTGCAGGTATCCCCATTGCTGAGTGCAAAGTTATCCACCTCTACGAAACCTCTTGGTGGACGAGTCCAGTAAGATGGACCAGACCAGGACCCAAGAACTCAATCTGAAAGACTACTCGCAAGCAGGAGTTCGTTAGACCAATGCCACTCAGAATCCAACCCGTGATCGGCTCAGCACAAGGCTGGGTTTTCACACCGATCCCCTGAATACCTGCGAAAAATCACGCATCCGAGTTTTCACCCGAGCATGTGTCCACCTTCCAGAGCTCCAGAACACCTTCTCCAGATCAACATTGCTCGAGATCCGCAACGCAGGACACTTGTGCGTGCCGCGGTGTGGATATCCAATCTGTTCGTAGGTTGCACAGCATGCTATAGCTTCCATACTATCGTCTGGAAATGGCTTAAGAGAACCCCACCTTGGATCTACCCCTTGTGCACAAGAAAGGGCCTCCACTGGCCCAGTCTTCGTCCTCACTCCGTTAGCCGTAGTTCAAGCACATACGTTACCAGCCTGACCACGAGGAGGTGGAGATGGACTTGAGTGCGAGATGCTATATATTCGCATCACACTCCATTGCAAGTTGAGGTGGTGGTGGGGGTGGTGGGAAGGCTGGATAGAGAACAGTTGACGACTCGCATCTCCTGCACCCAGCATCCACCAGGGTTAATCACGTCCATGAGGGACACCGTTACTAGGTGAGGGCCCCCAAACACCAACCGTTCGCAAGCGACGATCTCTACATGTTGCGTACTTCCCCTCAAACTCACTTAAGAGCCGGCTGCCAAACCCCTCGGCCCCACCACCTTCAAACCCCTCAGGCCTAACAGACAATAGGAACAACTGTGACAATTGTTGCAAACATGTGAAGCGATATCTTCGGAACACACGAGTTTATAGAAAATGTTGAAAATGCCCTCCATCATCACGAACACAGCGGGACGGATTGAATAATTGTAGGGAAAAATTCATCTTACCTTCGATATAATGTAAAATAAGGATTTTATGGTAACGTTAGTCGTCCCTGAGTGTTAAAAGTTATGGGATCATTTCACACGGAAGTAGACATTTTTCCTTTGGGAGGGGGGGGGGTGAGATGGAAGTCGTAAATTACGTTTACATTCATACTATATATATATATATATATATATATATATATATATATATATATATATATAATTTGTTGAGAAGTAACTTAAAATTTACCAATTGCAGTGGGAAGTGCGCAGAAAGAATTAAACGTAACATTTTGATAAAATATAATAAAAACTTCACTTAATTTACAGCGGAAATTAATGGAATAGAAACCACCAAATCCATGTATCACAAGCAAAGGTCCGTAACAGCTACTTGATAAACGAATGCCACTAAATTACGGCGAATTTGATTTTCAAACAGAGCCTACGAAGAAGTAACATAAATTGTTAGTAAATAGAGAATACATTTTTATTTATATACGAAATAATATGCGCCCACACAAGTATTTCAATAGCCAAATTTCAAGAAAATAAAGACAGAAAATTAAAAATCTTCAGAGATGCGATTCTATTTGTCATAACTTTAAAGTCATAGCATTTATAGCATCTGCAGATCGTCATGAGGGTCACTTTATAATATATGTTATTATTTAACAGTTTATTAATTTTTTTAACTTTATCTATTTATAGCCATGGTAATTTAATGTATACAAGCTTTCATAATACCTTCCATATTTTTTTTAATATTTCATAAATCTTACATATAAATGATAAAATACAATAATGGTATAATTATTAAACAGTTCACATCTTCTCTATCATCTTCTACTTCAACACAATTAAAGTGTTCTATTAACATTTATATGTCATCATTTACTTTACTGGAACATATTCTGATATTTATATGTGGACTATTAACTGACGATATAAGAGTGTTGGATGACAACAGAAGGCGGCACAACAAATCTTGTACATTTTCCAAACTCCCGGTTTTTCTACTGAAAATCTGGTGATAGTTTCGGATATATTTATTCCTGGCCTCCTGCGCCTACTCTGATAACTGCCCCATGTGTAAAATAGCATTTGTTGTTATCTATCCACTATGCTGCAAAATTTTATGGTCAGTGGTTGTAAGCTCGTACCATCCATACAGTCTGTTATAATAGTCAAGAGATTTTTTGCAGTATGAACTAAATTTATCAATATTTACTGTATGCCCGCTGGAAATTACAAACAATTACACGGAAAACTTTTGTAACAACAATTTATCAAGTCCAGTTGCTTTCGCTGCCGTTTCCAGGTCAGGAAATAATCTCCTAGCTGTGTTTCCTTCTGTACTTGAGCCAAAGCCTATTGGATGACGATCAGGGGTAAGTTCATTAATGTTTTTATCCTCTTCAAAATGATTTATTTTTGCTCTACCACAGTTTGACCGTTGTAGTCTCCTCGTGATTTTGTTTATTAAGTACGATACCCACCTAACCTGAATGAAATAGCCAGAACAAATTCCAAGAACCGTATGTATGCATGTAGGACAGAAACGCCAAAGTTCAAAGAAGAATAGACTGGATTTTGAGTTGACCAGGATGCAGAACTTCTAGCTGCCATCTTGCAGATGTGGCACTGAAGAGTACTGGTGTCAGTCAGTGCATTCAGAACCTTCCCATCTATCATTGTTAACTGTAGAGAGTAATTGACTTCAGTTGTCTCTCTCTTCAAGGAACGAATGTTGCCAATTTGGTTTTGGATGTATTTTTCCTCATATTTGACAACTTTGTATAGTTTTTTATAAAAAAAACTGCAACCGTATAGGTCTGCAGGGCGTGGGTTAAACCATACCACTTCTTCATTTTCTCTTTTCAGTGTCAAGTGTACAAGATATTTACGAACACACTTCCGTCACTAGCTGCATCGATTTCTTCCTATTTTTGTTTATGTTGGGCATGTCCAGACAACCCATCGAATCCCCACTTGCAAATCAGAATGAGCCTGCCTTCACTATATGCTTCCACTATTTCTAGTATTCTCTTGCAAGTATTATCCAACACACACATTTTGACCGAATAATACCAATAAATTGGTAGGAAAGATTACTACTTAACATTCTGACTTTTGTTTTCACAAAAAATAATCCAAAAATGCTTTAAATTTTACAACTTCCATTATGGTTATGTATACTTAAAATTACACAAATTTAATTTTATTGTGAAAATGTGATGTCCAAAAAAATATTTATTTACAAGGCGACACATACTTAACATTAGGCAGGAGCCTATATTCTGCAGTCTGTACAACAAAACATCAGGCAAAGCTTCATACATAAAGTGTTTATTTAATGCGTCCAGAAATAGATCAGTAGTGTAATAGTCCCAAGATTTCTGAGTATCTATAAATAAAACACTGCTGAAATCCTTTAACATATTTTTCATAAATATATTGTATTTTACAGCTTTTTATTTCCAGCACAATAAACATTGACTTGATTTTCGATAAAACAATAGTACTGTTGCGTGCCATGTACCTGGAGGCCGGTGGTCGGCAGCTGTTTCGTAACACTTTGTGGACTGGCCCCTGATTCATAGACCGGTTGGCTACGTGATGGAAGACACGCCGAAGCTACGTCATAGATACCTGTCTTAACTGCGTCTTAACCCTACGAGGGCGGCCTACGTGACTCAAAAAATGTCCGAAACATGTGGTAATGTCTATTTTTAGACCCCTGTAATGCGGTTATTCCCCGACTGTTTCAAGGAGTATAAAAGCACAGAATCGGCACATTTGGGGAGAGTTCGCAATTGGTCGTGCTAGAGGAAGGTGCTATGGTTGTGGAGATAGACTGGTGAAGACATCTTCCCATACAGCACAGCGACATTGTGGCAACATTGCTACAACGTTTCGCCCAAAATAATCAACGTTGTCACAACGTTTCGTTGCGTTGTAACAAAGTTGCCACAACGTTGCCACAACATCCAGATGTCACAAATCTGCAACGTTGCATGTGGAGGTTGCTGCAACGTTGCGCGAGGACGTTGCTACAACGTTGTGTGAAGACATTGCTACAATGTTGTGTGGGAACCTTCCTGCAACGTTGCAGGGGGACGTTGCTGCAACGTTGCAGGGGAACGTTCCTGCAACGTTTCAGAGGAACGTTCCTACAACAATGCAGGGGAACGTTCCTGCAACGTTTCAGGGGAACGTTCTTGCAATGTTGCAGGGGGATGTTCATACAACGTTGCAGGGTGACATTGCTGCAACGTTTCAAGATGTCTTTGCTGAGAGTTTCTAGATGTCTTTGCTGCACATTTCCAGATGTCTTTGCCGCACGTTTCCAAATGTCGTTGCTGCATCGTTTCTGGATGACTTTGCCACAAAGTCTTGGAATGATGTTGCAGTGTGTTTGACATGATTTTGTGTTATCAGTTATTTTTGGTGTTGTTTATTAAAACCAGTAAATCTGTTGGGTTAAGACAAGTGTTTCTTCTGCTCAGAGCAATTTGCTTAGCTAAATATACTGTACAAAAAAAATCCTTGTATGATCTTTACAAGGCTGCAGGTAATCATATCATAAATGCTCACATATAGGGTAGCTGCCAATTTTCAGGGCGTTATGTGCTAGTCATTATGATAACCGCTTTGAAGTTCATGTTGAGTTTTCCTGAACCTTTTTAAAATGTAACTCTTTAACCATTTCATTTGACCTACTTTTAATGTTGGCTGGTTAGTGTTGTATTCCCAATGTTACAGTTACAAGCAGTACATATTTATTACCCTCAAAAGGTACTGGATAGAATTGGCCAAATTGGAAGGAGATAGGTTAACTAGTGAAAAACACTAAGGGGGCTTCACCTCAGTTTTCAACGTCTTTTATTATTTTTATATTTGTACCAGATATTTTTTTTATATTAGACATTAATTGTGACTAAATCTTCCTATTAGGAGATTTTTGTATCTCTTATAGTTCTTGTGTAATGAGTCGTAAACGTCAAAATTTGCACATGACTGTTTTATGCACGCCACTAAAACCAACTGACATACCAAACCGAAAAAAAAATCACAGTGTATAACAATGTTGTAGGCTGTGATTTTACACACATAAAAACAAAAAAATATAAATATAGTTTTGTATTTTTAAAAAATTTTTGAAATTTTTAAATTTTCATTTCAAAACTTGGAATTTTTTTATTAAATACAACAGTATTTTATTATTTTGCTTTATATATGTCAAATCATAGCCTACAACATTCTTATTATACATTGTGAATTTTTTCGGTTCAGTATGTTAGTTGGTTTTAGTGGCGTGCATAAAACCGT
>PNEQ01115762.1:0-29559 GCA_003012365.1 Medauroidea extradentata
GTGACGTTTCTCATTTGACTGTACCAATCACAATAAGGTTACTGTAACACCACACGTCTGTGATTTGCGTGTAAAACCCCACGACACACGAATGTCAAAACATCCAATCTCTGACCGTGAAGCAAGTCTGCAGACGTGCACACAAGTCACTGACACAAAGTGGGGCAAATTTCTTTTCGCGAAAAGTTCATGTCTCTACCAATAACTCGTCGTCCCGTAATTACCATTTTTTTTTTTTTTTTTTCGTATTGCAATACAAGATATCCTCCTTCCTCGCTGTTTAACTGCGATACAGCAGGTTAGAATTGAACATTTATTTACAGAACCGTTATACGTACCCACCTACTAAAAGGAAACACATTTTGAGAGACACCGTTTAAAAAAATTCACGCGCGTTGGAAATACCTTTCCCGAATCACCTCACACGGCTAAAAACAGCCTTTCCGCGTAGTTATAACACAAAATCTGCAGCTCAGATAGGCACGAAACTGTTTAAGGGACCTACAGTATACTTAAGAACAGAATTTGCAACAATGAATAAGTAGGTTCGCCGCTAGCAATTCCATAATTCTATCAATTTGAAGCAAAAAACCCTGCGGGCTAGTTCAGCGCTTTGTGCATAGGGGCGACGGGACACTTAGCTTGCGCGTCAAGAGTGACTCTTACTGCTTCTTTGCTTCTGAGTCTCTAACGCAAAAAAAAAAAAAACAATCGATTCAGGCAGGCGGAGCCCTTAAGGAGGTAGATTCCAAGATGTCTTTACTTTACCTTTGCTTACTTATAACTAAATTTTATGACTTGATTTTGAAATTCAGAGCAAGTAGCGACATCAAGAATTACGTAGCATATTGTTTATGCTTACATAGGTAACCTGACGGTTCACTGATGTGAGGATGGAATCAGTGACTAATTAGTTTACATATAATTACGTTTACAAAGTCAAAACAGTAAAGATAGGTAAACATATATCTTAAAATGACTGTTAACACATTCTCTGTTTCCTACCTAGCTTTCTATTTAAATAATTAATGTAGCATTTCTGTTATGAAAAACTTTAATCCAAAATACGATTTTGATGAAACTACCCCTTTACGATCCCATCCTAGAGGCACGTTTGTGTGCGAGGCAGAATGAGTGAGTGAGAGATTTTGGTCAGCGCTTAAAATCGAGGTCTTCAGCGCTGGTGAGAGGTGATATGAGGTGAGTATGGGACAGCGCCGTAATGGAGGGGCGGGGGAAACGGGAGATCCCCGAGAAAACCCGCCGGCCAACGGCATCGTCCGGCACGATTCCCACATGCGAAAATCCGGGGACTGACGTCGCCGGAAATCGAACCCGGATCGCCTTGGTGGAAGGTTGTACGTCTGATAAGGAAGCGTGGGAGTCGGTGAATGACTTCATTAAGGTATGCTATTGGTGCACAGTCCTCAATGAAAAGTTTCATCAGCAGACTTCCAATCGTGAAAATAATAAACATGTACAAGAGTTTGAAATCTAACTACTTCACAAATGATTTCGCGAAATGTCCGGGTCTCTAATCATTTGATATGTGGGCAGAATAGTTCAAAGTCTAACGCTCGTTTCTGTTGTTGTTTTTCGAATTCGGCTGTTACTTTTCCAGTTACGGCAGTCCGAAGAACCCAATTTTAACAATTTTAAGGTGCTTCATAATGAGGTTTCTGATAAACGTGCCGAATTTTTAAAACTATGGTGACATAGTTTGATGAGCGTGTTCCTTTCGTAGATGCACATATATATTGCGCATTCAATTAATTTGCAGAAAAAAAAGAATTGTCGTAACTCGCTGCAAAGCATATTTGAAGTAAAAGATCCAGCTTTGGTTCCTGGAAGGGGCTATGTCTTAAAACATAGCCATACCTACACGATAAGCCCAAAAGGGGACCGGGGGGGGGGATAGTCACCTCCAGGAAAAATTTGGATTTTAGTGTGCAACTTGATGCTATTAATTTACCCTTTAAAAACTTTAATATTTTTTTTATAACTTAAGCTTTAGAAATTAAAACTTTTGTGCTGATATTAAATAAATTATGTAAATGACGTGTTTAAGCTTCTTCTTCCGTATTTTTGCAAGACATGGTTGAGTTGTCTCTTACAAAGCTCTACGAAAAGTATGAGGTAATATTTTCAATATTTACTTGGCACTTACTTTGTTTAACATTTTTGGAGCAGTCTCGGAAGGGGCCATGGCCAATATGACCTCTCCCCCCCCCAAATAATTTCTGGATCCGCCTCTAGAGTAGAGAAAGACCCGTTTAAGGCGTGGGTTAGGACTCAACACGACATCCGAACAGTTCTGGACAAGTCGTGTGCAGCACCGGGACGTTTCACCTTTGACCTCGGGAGATCTGTGTTCCAGGTCGGCTCGGCGTGGACGGACGCAGAGGCATTACCCGGCAGTTTATCGGCGGGGCTCGTGACGGTAATGAATATGATAATAATTTGTTGGCCGCTCTCAGGTCGTGACGGCGCCGTGGGCGCAGAGAGTAGGGAGGAACTACTCTCCGAGAGAAGGTCCTAGGCTAGGGAAGGGGAAAGTGATGGAAGGGGTGTGGGAGGGGTAAGAGCGGCGCCTTTATTCTTGCAACGAGATCAGTCACGAGCCTCTGTGGTCGCATGTAAAGTGGCGAGTGAGTTATCGCCTGGGCAGCAACACTCTTGTTGGGTTCTACGAGTGGAGTCTTGTCGACAGCGTTAGTCAACTGTTCCAACCATCAGACTCCTCAGGGGTTGGTGTCTCTTGTCTGTGCAATCCTCCTCTGTTTCCTACTTTGAATATAGTTACTTCCATGTCCCTGGAATGGCGGCTGGTCTAACATTTGCAAGTGTTTAAGAGGGCGTGGTACATAATTCAACGCTAAAACTTTAGGTTTCTTGAAGCCAATTTGCAAAAATTAAACAATAACAATCCTAGACTATACTTATAGCCATAATTTTAAACAAACTTGTTTCCAGTGTTACGAACTTCTGTAGCACAATCTCTGACGCCCGAACCTCGTGCATTTAATTGCGGCGCAAGAGATCACGTGTAACGGATTAGTAATTTTGGATAAATATCTACTCATAAAGTTGGCAAGTTTATCTACAAAAATAACACTCACTTGAAAAAACAATGCTTCTATAACTTATTCCTTCAGGAATATAAATATGGTTACTATATTTGAAACTGTTGCTTTCTCCTTTGCTCTATTATGGGTTTCCGTGGGCTGATTTCAGTACAGCAAGACTTTATGTAAGTTCATGAAGTGAATTAAACTGTAGCATGAAACTCTAGTTGTTTCCCAGCACGATCTGTAAGTACGAAATTTGACGAGCCTGGACTCTACGTCGGTTGGGGAAAATAGCCTCTGCATTACCGAAGTGTCGCAGTTTCCTTCTACAACGTCGAAACTCCAACAAATTCGCCCAGCATAGCGATACCAACGTCCTTCCTTCCTTCTAGTAGATTCGGTGTCGTCGTTTTTTGACCAGGTCCCTCACCGGCAACTTCGTCGTCCAACACGTCCTTCTCATCGGTGGCTAACAAAAACGTTTTCCTTTTCTTCTCTGCTCGGGAATTTACAGTACGTTTTTAACAGCCATCGTTCATTGTTAACCCCGAGATTCTTCTCTCAGATTAGTAATCCAAAGAGCTCACTGCGCCTATCATATATACGAACGATCACCACGAAGCTAGATCTGGTCAGTATGCTGCCCGTGCCAAATAAAAAACAATCTTACAGATTTAAACTAAGTATAAGTCAGACATCTTTAAAATAATATTTTGCATAATATAAAATCCCCATGGTACATAGAGTGAATTAACAAAAGTGTTCCTTAGGCACGGGTTCTTCTGCGGCCAAAGACAAACGAAAAGTAGAGTAAATGTGGCTTTCCAACATATCATAAATCTGTCACAGGTACAAAACTACATGTTACAGAATTTCACATCCAGATTAATCCAAGAAATTATAGAAGTATGGATAGGACCGTAATTAGTTTGTTATGAACCATTCCGTGTATAACATTTTCCATGGAAAAATATTCTTTACTGAAAACCACCACATGTCCTACCTACTATAGAAAGTGTGAGGATATTAATAGCACAAACTCCGGGAAGTAATTCCTCACGAATAAGTAAGCCGACATAATATGCGACACTGAAATATTTACGATGAGTCACTCGAATATATAACATGAAATGCTCACAAAACCTAATGGCAAAGTAATTTTATGCAAAATAAAGGTAGCCACCCCTATTATTTTCACGAAAGGGAAATGTTAGAAGGCAGATTTTTTTTACAGGTTGAAGATCTCAGTAACACTAACATCATCTACAGATGCTGTTATTTAACTCCTAACTATTTGTGGTATTTTTGCCAAATACTCCATCGGCAGACGGCATTTAACAGAACAGTTCTGTAATGACACTTTAGGGTAGCGACAACCAAACTTTAGTACCAGCAACATAATGTTAAGCAATATTATATAAACCTAATTGTTAGTAGAATTATGTAAATACCGTTAAAAGTTACTTTTTTTAGGAACCATTTTTCCTGTATCAGGAACAGTGTGTTCTGTACTAAGAACTATACAGATGGTTGTGAACACAATCCTAAGAGTATTGTTACGGTTACGGAACACGGTATTGTAAACTCAACATTGAATTTTAGTAACTGCAAATTAATATTTTGTAGACGATACCTCTTTTTTTACGTGTTTAAAGAAAAGATATGGTACGTACAGCAGTATCGCGGACTGTTAGCAATACTCTCCAATTCTGTTATAATTACAGAGTTAACATGGTAGAGATAACAAACAAGTATGGTTATTGAAACAGAGCAGTTGACAGTAACAGAAACCATCTGATTCTGTTGAGATTACAGAACTAGTATTGTACAATTTACAGACAAGTATGGTTGCTTCAAAACAGTGCAGTGAATTGCAGGAGGTACCAACGGATGCGACAATAGTGCTATATGTTGTTAGCTCAAGGGATGTCTTGCTATTATGACTTCTTATAAGCTTTAAAATAAATTTTCAAGTATTGCTTATTTTCTTTTAATACTATTGTTGACACACATTACTATTATCTTCACAATAGTAGGATGACCAGGTCTGGAATAGATTATAATCAATGAAACCTACCTTGCACGACGTTAGCTTTGGGCAGAGGTCTTTGCCCGATATGTATATAGTGATGAAATGCGGAATTACGATCACCACGAAGCTATACTTATACAAATATAATAAAAAATAGCTCTATTTGTCGCGAGGATAATTTGTAATGGTTTTTAAATTTGTTTCACGACGGGCTTTTGCGACGACGTGTCGAACGAAACAATGCACACTGCCGCTCTGTATGCAGAAATGCATTTGAAGCGACTACTGGGGCACTGTAAGGCCACAGAGAAGATTGTTGCTGGGAGTACTATACAACACTGTAAAAATGACAGAATAGATCGTCTAAATTACAATACTGCATTGCTCGGAGTACTACACAGCAACATAAAACCAACAAAACAGATTGTCAAAATTACCGTACTACATTGCTGGGAGTATAACGAAGAACTTCCAAGGCAACAGAACAGATTGTTAAAATTATCGTACTGCATTGCTGGGAGTACTACACAACACTGCCAAATCAACAGAATATATAGTTAAATTCTATCTCCATTTACCATATGTAGATAGTAACTGTAACCAATCAGATAGCTGTCACTATGTTAACAATAATGGATGGTTGGAGGAACCAAAATTTGGTTCTTACAACAATATATTTTTCTAAGTGTTTCTTTAAATTACATTTTTAAGGGCCCAAACTTACCTTAATATTCACTTTTCTTGAAAGTGTCTCACGAAATGTCTGCTTATTTTTCACGATGAATTCGGAGTTTAGACTATTAAATTAATTTACTTGCACTCTAAATATACATACGTTATATATATAGAAAGAGAGAGAGAGAGAGAGAGAGAGAGAGAGTTTCACGGCTCTTGAACAACGAGAACACAAGAACCGATAGGTATGAAGTGAGGTGAAGAGGCAACACAACATCACATCTTATTGTAAGTAATCGTAAATCTATATTATTTTCCCAATCTTTTACAGTCTCTGTCACCCGCTCTTGAAATGATCTGCACAACAATGTGAAAACTTTTGAAAATTTAAACAGTTTTAAACAAAAGTTTACTGTTTATCTGGACCAAACGAACATCTAACAGAGTACAAGTTATTAATTTTCTAATGTCCATTGTGTGATATTTTTCTTTCTCACTTTATTAACTTTATTTTATTCTATATTTATGATAAGTCATGATATTTTAGATTATATTAGTAAGTGTTGACTTTAATTCTTAAATTTAAAAACACTTAGTGTAATTTTGGCAAGAATATTGAAATGTGTGTGTAATGTATAATGTAAATTTATACATCAACTTATGTTATAGTGTACACGTGGTTAAGTGTAAGAAATGGCGAAAGCCTTAATTTCGCCACAAATAAAGGCATAGTAATGAAAATAAGAGAAATAAGAAGTAAATGAGAGGGTGAGGTTTGCAAGCACAAAATTAGTCAACTCGTTCTCGCTCTGCATATAGTATAACGATAATACTTATGTACAACTTTGCAACCGTATTTGGTTTTTGTAATGCAAATGAAATCTGTCTATAGGCGTTAACATGAATAGATGTTAACACCTTAGGCATTAGGGAAGTTTTATTAGGAGCATATAAATAACAACTGTAATTTTACTTACAAGTTCAATGATACTGTGTAACGAGTTCTAAGGTGTGTACTTGGAGTCACCGAAGAAAAAGAAAAAAAAAAGAAAAAAAACAAGCAGAACATATGGAATAAATAGAAGTCAGTAATACTGATTTATTAACGAAAATTCTTAATTAGCTGACTGATTAAATAATAACTAAATGAAAAAAGAATTAAATTAGACTGGTGAAGTAGTTACTACCACATCCTTACAACATTTAAATTAATTAAATTAGGTGATTTTATAGCCGTTGAAAAGTAGAGTTTATAGTAGGAAATTGATTGAGGTTATTATAAAATAAATATAGTCCAAGATGGTATTAATTAAAATTACTGAATTTAGACTGTTTCTCCAACTATTACTGCAGTGTTCACTAGTTAGTTCAGTAAAACAATTAATTAAAATATTCGCAAAATTAACAGTTCAGAATAAACGTATCAATTATGTACTAATGCTCCGGCATAGCTTAAAATTAAAATCTCAGTGAGGTGAGCATGAGAGCCTTGATACTTTCGGACCTCTGGTCTTAAGGGGGTTCCCTACCTGCGCTTGGAATGCGTTGCAGCAAGTTGCGAGTATTCATTTTTTGACGCAACTACTCAACGCGCTTCAAAATGGTTCGTCTACGAAAAGAAGACACACGTCAGTGTATGACGCCATGAGCTCAAAGATTCGGTACGCGGGTTTTAAATATGATTTTCGGGCCTCCCAAAATGGCTAAAAACTGCTTTTTCAGACTGCCGTATATGGGATTACAGAAACCAGAATCTAAAAACGCACAAATAGAAGCACGCGTTGGACTTTAAACTATACTTCTCACAAATAAAATGACATGGTCACCGCTTAAGTCCCACAGGAAAATGAATACTAGTACAGATCTACGCGCCAGTTGAGTGGCTTGCACGTAGAGGCGAAACTACGTTACACACGTTGGCCGGCGGCGACCTTCCGCTTTATCGATTTTCTGCCTCACACACACAAACGCAGTCTATATAGGGAACCGCCTTAAGAGGTTTGCACAGACCATACGAACGTCGGACTTTAGCTGAGAAAAACCATTTCTCACGGCACCAAAACACTTCAAAGTCGGTGATTACCTGGTCACAGACGTAGCTGATCTCTTGACCTATTAAGACAAGCTAAAATTCCGTGTCGTACCGCTTATATGGTCCCGTGGCGTCGATGGCGTCACCTTTGGCGTCGGCGCGTCGCCGGCTTGGTTGCTTGAACACTCCAGGAAAAATTTAAGTCATGGTCGAATAACTCTTCCTTTCATATTATTCCGACCCATAGCCATGACACTGCTATCTTGGCCCGCAAAAGCTAATCAAAATTAAGATGAGCGGACGCGAGCTGACACATCCATTCGCGTCAGTCGCCGGGCCAAGAATTCCATTCGAAGCCTCGAAAAACTTTCAAAAACCCCGGCTATTTCTCAAGCCTAACTAGAATACTTCAAGAACGTCTGGGTTCGAGGCTAAAACGAAAGAAATCGCGATCAAACCGAAACGAAAACTAAACAAAAAGAGAAAAACCTACATTCAAAACACAACAAAAACAAAATAAAATTAAAATTAAATATTGGATGTGAGTCCTGACCTGATAAAATAATGTAAATAACATTAAAATAGCTAACTAGGAAGAGGCAAATTAACTATCATTCTAGCCAAAGAGAAAATGTAAACATTAGGTTAAAGACTACAACAAACAGACGTACATAAACAAACAAAATATTTAGGTTAAGTTTAAAAACATAAACAAATAAAATAAATAAGCTATCATTCTATAGCGAAATGCTATAACTGAAGAAAACAGAACCCCTCTACATTTCTTTAAGGAATGCGACTTTTATGCATTCGTTGACCTTGAACTTCTAGCTTGAACGGTTGTTTCGAGCTACAGGTTACTCGAGAAGAACCAGTCGAAGACACTTAACTGACGATAAAAAAAAAAGTATGTTTCATTCTGTTTGACTGCTATCGCAGTTACGTACTGATTTATTCGTGTTATGATGAACGCTGAATTATACCTGCTTATTAGTTCCATCTTTTCCACGAAATGGCTGCAGACATTATCTATCCAAAGAGTCCAGATAGATAAAGAGGTGTGAATAATATGGCGAAGATGCGGGTACATCACTCTATGTCACGTATACCTGTCTGGCAGGTGTGTAAAATAGAGGCTTACGTCATAATTTACGATGTGTAATAAGTGGAAGAGAAATAAATATCTTAGTTTATATTCAGTAGCCGCAAACTAAACAAGATGAAGGCCCCACGTTGTTTTATGAAATGTTGCAGCGGGGAAAGATGTCAACACTAGTGGCAGAGTCACAATTTACTTTATTATATTTTAATATGAAGCAATATCAGTTGTGCTTTTATCTCATTATGATTATTATCAATAATATTATTTTTATTTGTTACAACATGCTCAGAATTACTTGACACCAGTCTAAATTTTTCAAATGACATGTCTCCACCAACAAAATATATGAATATGTTTGAGACTTGTATAAATTTTTAAAATATAGGCTACAAATAAAATTAGCATTATATTTTATTAATTGTTTCAATATTTTGAGTATATTTGCGCTAAATAGGAACAATCAATATTTTAAGTCTACCATGAGTAAAATAGTCTCCTATCATACCTTGGTTGTCTAGTATAATGTCATAAAAATAACAACAGAATCATTACAACACCCATAAACATCAACCATTTATTTATTTGAAGAGAAAAGTAAGCTTATAGTTAATTATTTTAATTGCTGCATCAGAATTTTTACTTAATGCAATATTTTTTTTTATTTGAAATTCTCGAACATACATAAAGAGTACCATAATTCAACCATCCAAGAGAATATATAAAATTATCTATCATGAGCATCATTTTCCCACAATTTCTTGGACCAACAATTAAATAACGAATATCATCTGGTGGTAATTCTGTATGATGTTCTGTTGAAATAATATTGTCAGGCCTTCGTATTTTTAAAGCCCAATCTGTTATTTTAGATTTGGTATTAATTTTATTAATTATATATATTTTACTATATTAAATGAAAAAAAATTAGTTGTGAGGCAAATAATCATTCTTAAATAAAAGATTTTATTATCCTTTAGATACAGAAGAACATTCGCTAAGTTTATTTCAATTGTACACCAAATATTTGACACCCATTACTATGCAGGAAAACAATAATCTTTATTTTACAGATCAAAATGGGGTGGAAATTGTGATAGAAATTACTGTTGGACAATAAATACTATATGATACATCTATTACAATTATACAAACAACACCACCATTTGAAAACAATAAAATATTTTTGGTAGAAGATAATATTAAGAATATACTGAAAGTAAAATTCACGTTTGATCTACAATTCGGTAAAATCGATTCAATTAGAGAAAACTGTTGGATTTACAGAAAAAAAAATTAGATACAACAGTGGCATTATAGTAATAAAATGCGAAGATTTACTCAAATTTAAACAACAAATGTTCATTGCAATTAAACGAATGGTATGATTCTAAAATATGGTGCATTTAATCATCGAGAAACTAGTATTAGTGCTTCATTCAAACCAAATGTTTCTTTTGATGAAAAAATTATATATGAACCTGCATATCCATTATTTTTTTCCAAATCAAACTGAAAAAATTGAAAATATTGTGTCGGATATAAGAAATGAGAATGAAAATTAATTGATTCTGATTCTTCTGAAATAACTGCAATATCAGAAATGAAACCATAAATACACACTATTATATATTATTATTTTCTAAATTTATAAATGGAACAAGTGTTAGAAATTCTAGATTTTCGTTATTTTGATTATAATTTTAATTTTTAAAGTTGTTTTTTTCGAGAAAGCATTTATTTCAATATCACAAAATCGTTAGTAAAACGACGTAATATTAAAAATTTAAGAAGATTTAAAATTTGAATTATTTGACTAAAATTTAAATCAATTTTGAGTTTTTTAAATACATATAAAATATTTGTGAATCTGATATAGAATTTCATTATAGAAATAGCAATTGGACATTCAAATTTATCGAAAACAAATAATTGTAATATTGTAATATATATTGTGTGAGGTGTGATAAACTGTTTGACCAAGATTCAGTCACCTAATTCCCAGATAATTGTTAAGTTCAAAATGGCACAGCCAGGCTATCAGATATTGCTTCCATTAAATAATTCATTAAAAAAATAAATTGTTACTCATATTTATTACGTTTTGAATGGCTAGAGAAAAAAATCATATTAAACAAAACAATTGATTTTATTTGGTTGGTCAAGGGAACAACGCCTGAGGATTAAAAATTAAGAGAATTTAGTGATTAGATTTGTAGTGTTTAGGTGATTGTAGTATAACTGGATTGTTACTACCAGGATTTCAAATGATCAAAACCAGGTCCTAGACTACCAGCAGGGCAAACTCGTAGCAAACCATTTCTTGCAAAATCCTTCTGTTAAACATCTTTGCTCCAACTTCATCAATTCAACCAAACACAAGACTTCTTGTTCTCAGGGTAAAACGGTTGCAACAACGGCACTTAGTGCCTGGTTGAAATTTTCTCATGTGATATTTGTTTGCTTCGAATCTACGAAGCGTTTATCGTGACTGGAAGGAACCTTACCGTAGCATGCCGTACTTGTAGAAGCTCGGTTACCATATTACAATATAACTATGGTAAATGTTATACACAGACGACCCTCCAGGGACGTCGTCTGATGAGGTGCGGCTGGTATGAAATAATTGATAGGAACTCTCAACTATCGAACAGGTCTGCGAACCCAGACCCTAACAACGCTGGCGAAGACCCTCTACGATCGTCGACGGTGATGAGTTTTCTCCCTCTGGATGTGGTGTACGAAGTGTAGAACGTCGGGTCGGGCGTAGGTCTAGCTGTTCCCATTTCCTCGGGGAAGCTCAGGAAAAATCTTCGAACGGCGTTTTTCTCCGGTGAAGTCAGATGCCTAAATAATCAGGTATCTGGCTAAAACATGCCAAACCTGACCCGATGCGTCTCTTCTATCTTCCAAGAAGTTCATTCCGTCGGCATTTCTTCCACGACGAAAAATTCTAGAGTCCTCTACCAAAACGTTCATTTTCGCTGATAAAGTTTTTTGTTATTTTTTTCTCCTTTCGTTTAGCAGCGAGACTTCTGTTCTTTAGCTACGTGGTTATGTGTGAGGCCTGCTGCTCGACCTAGTAACCTGGTAGATTTCTCTTTTCAAAGCCTATGTAACATTTATTCTGATTTTTTTAAACAGGAATTAAACCCTCAGATGTAATATTTAAAAGAATTTTCTCATAGCACATACTATAAGTTTTAAAACAAAATTATGCCTAGCTCGGAGTTTCTTACTACCATATTTAAACATTTTACTACTTTTACAAAAAAAAATTAACATATACACATAATATTAGGACTCCAAAATCTGTCATACAGAAATTCTATGTTACAATATGCATTTTTAATTTGCTGTAAACAAAATATATAATTAGTCTATTGTTACCACAATGTTCCATACATGTATACATAAAATACATTCTCTTACCATTAAGGGTGTGGTTCACCTCAGTTTTCAATGTCTTTTTTTTTTGTACCAGATATTTTTTCATATTTTAGACATAAATTGTGACTAAATATCCCTCTTAGGAATTTTTTGTATCTCCTATAGTTTTTGCGTAATGAGTCGTAAATGTCAAAATTGGCACATTACGGTTTTATGTACGACACTAAAACCAACTGACATACCAAACCAAAAAAATTTACAATGTATAACAATGCTGTAGGATATGATTAGACATAGACAAAACAAAAAATAAATTAATTTTGTATTTAATAAAAAATGTCAAATTTTTAAATGAAAATTTAAAAATTTAAAAATTTTTAAAAGAAAAAAAAAATACAAAACGATATAGTTTTTGCTTTTGTATATGTCAAATCAAAACCTATAACATTGTTATAAACTGCGAGTTTTTTCGGTTTGGTATGTCAGTTGGTTGTAGTGGTGTGCATAAAATCATAAAGTGCAAATTTTGACGTTTATGACTCATTACGCAAAAACTATAAGAGATTCAAAAATGTCCTAAGAGGAAGATCTAGTCACAGTTTATGTCTAAAATAAGAAAAAAATATCTGGTACAAATATAAAAAAAAAAAAAAAAAGACGCTGAAAACTGAGGTGAACCGCTCCGTTAACATCTTTTAACATTGTGTCATAAAATTTTCGGACATATCTGTCTGGCAATATTACTTTAAAATTCCTATTGTTCAAACATATTTCATTTTATATGATTGATTTATTACAAGTTCGGAAAGATTCTTTAAATCTTGATTTATGTTGTTTAATGTTTTAGCGATGCCTCCATTATTGTTGGCATCTGTATTTACGTCAATTTGTACTCGTTAAATTTTAACGGTGTTTTTAATCCTCATTATGAGGTTATTTCCCAGATATCTAGCTCGCGACATGTGCGAGACTTTTTTATTACATTTTACTATTTATACTTCGTAAATTTCAGCAATATATTTTTGTTATTTGTGGATGATTTTGTTGAAAATGATTGGGCGAGAAAGTGTGCCAAAATTAACTCAATTTTCAATAATTTTTGGAAATTATTTTTGTTACATTTTTGGGGCAAAATTAATATCACTGCATTAAAACGTACGTACACATATGTACACCACTGATTCCCAAAGAAGGGTAAACCTGACTGGGAATCGAACCCAGCTCGCCTTGGTAGGAGGCGAGTGTTCTAGAAGATACGTGTCAATCGCAGGTTTTAATGTACAGCGTGTAGTGCTGATACACATTTTCAGTGTGTAGTCGTTTTTACAAAGACTTACTGACTGACCCTGATATGTTGATCATTAATTTCCTTACAGTCAAACTATTCACTGGGGTTCTTCCCCTCCTCCCTCTTTCATAAGAGTGATTCTTCCGAAGAGTGGATAAATACGTCTCATCATCTTCTACAGAATTCCCAAAACGTTGTTACAATCTAATATACGCCTATTAAAATATTTAATACCATAAAAATGAATAACAGACTACACTGTCATGCTTAATTTCGTACTACTTTTAATGACATTTTAACGTTGTTTACTAAGAACTTTTTTTTTAATATTTCGGCTAACAGGGCGTAGCTGCCATAAAAAATGAACAACTTCCATCAAATATCAGCACAAGCGTTCTTGAGTTCCCGGAATCTGAAAAAGACGCTCAATAACCTCAGCTGCGAAGATAACCAGCCAAGGAGATGTTTAATTTTAAAAATCCCTGTATTAATGGCACGTTATCCTAGGGAGGGGCATTCTCTAAAAGAAGCCTAATTTGAACCGAAAAAAAAAGAAGCATACAGAACTCAAACTTGCGACGAAACTTTCTTGGAGACAGAGTGAGAAAGAGAGAGGGGTTGGGGGAGATAGAGAAAGAAAGAGATACTATATTAGCATACACCTTACAAGGAAGGTTGCCTCGAGTTTGCTTTCGAAACAGGCCTGCCAAACATGTTTAATTAAACCTCCTGTAACTGCAGTTAAATCAGCGTCCAAGGTGTCGATGCTATTTTATTGAAAGTAAAAATTTACGACTTACGCAAATCTCCTTTTATATCAAGTATCGTTTTCCAAATTGTAATTTCAGGCACGTGACGAATTTTTACGGGGACTCTGACGAGCATACCAAGCAGCTTATGATCCCTTATATATATATATATATATATATATATATATATATATATATATATATATATATATAACCCAAGGAATTCTTTTTGTGTTAAAAGGTATGAAAATAATGTATATTGCAAAATTATTTACATGTGTTTTGTTGGGCATTCTGTTAAGTATTCTGCGCACCTTGAGTTGCTGAAAATTAATTCATTACTGTAATCATTATATTTTTATTATGTCTGAGATAAAAATGCAGTAAAGTTTAGAATATATTATTCCACTGTGCTGAAATTTCAGGATATTAAAAAATATATACATTTGACTCGAAAATATCATCAGAGTTGACGTCTGCAAGTTGTCAAGTATCGGACGCAAAGCTAAAACAATAAATTAGAGATAATCGAAAATCCTGAACAATTTTCGTGCCAGCGTAATTTTGAAACTATCGCAACATATTTTTGTCTTGTATTTTCGGACGAAGTTATGTGGCTCGGTCTAGCTGTTTACAGACGAATCACAAACGTCCTACAGCCGCAAACCAGTTACGACATCCTCTGTCAAATGGGCCCTCCAATTACAAAAGAAGAACGTCGGATACGAAAATGCCACATTGAAGCCTAGTACAAAGTCTAATTTTCCCGTAATGAAAGAGTGTCCCTCAAAACGATGTTTTTTTGTCTCCTGACAACCTCAATCAAGCCTGATTATACAGTCTTACTGCTTTCCTCATTCTTCGCTCAATTAGCTTGCGTCTCGCTGTCCGCCTTTCTTCCGATACAAGTAATATAGGCGGTTAGCGATGAAGGGAGGACAACTGAAACATCACTGATTATTTTCCATTTCAGACAGATTGTATTTTTCTGCCACATTCAATACAAACAAAGTAACCAAAGCAACCATCAGCGTGTGTATATTCGAAGACCAAAATAAATATGAACTTTCTTAAAGTGTTGTTGTAGACAAGGCAGTAATGAAAAGTTCTCACTTTATGGAGCAGTAAATTATTTTGTATACGCGTGCCATTGCATTTCCATGTCGGTTAGAAAACCAAGAGTGAGATTTTGGTCAGCGCTTAGCATCGAGGACTTCGGTGCTGACGAGGGGTGAGATGCCGTGAGTATGGAGCAACGCCGAAATGAAGGGCGGGGGAAACGGGAGATCCCCGAGAAAACCCAACGACCAACGACATCGTCCATCACGAATCCCACATGCGAAAATCTTGGGACCGACCTCGCCGGGGATCGAACCAGGATCGCCTTGGTGGGAGGTGAATGGTCTGATCACTCGGCCACCGTGGACCCTTGAAAACCGAGAGAGAGAGAGAGGGCCAAGTAAAACGAAATATATAACAAGCCATACAAGCTGAGGCCAACACAGATAAATAGCAAAACCTAAAATATTCCACGAGGAATTATGCAAAGTCACGAAATGTGTAATGAATAAATAAATTTAAATTTGGAACCAAATAGTAAAAACGAAGAAACAAAGAAAAATGAGAAAACTCAAGCCACCAAAATAAGGCGTAAGGTGTACTGCTATCTTAAATTTACAGTATTTTTCCTTTTATAACATTTGACATTTGTTAGAAAATAAGGAAGATTGTCTTATTTCTTGTTTTCCAACAATCGTCAGACATCAAGGACGTAATTTACTATCTAACACTGTAACAAGGTGTACTATACAAACATTTAAAGCATGTTCGGTAAAAATGTTGATGCGACTTCTGAAAACCTTGTCGCGGGAAAAGTATTGATAATTACAGACAGTCATGCACCATTCCCTTTAACAGCAGAGATCCTAACTAAGAAGACAATGCTCAAGTTATCTAGAACAGTATTTAACAGCAAACAGTCTAGCACTCTCATCCACGTCATCGAGCAGGGGAAAATACGTGGGTTTTTCTATTCCCTTAAACGATTTACGCGCCGGCGGAAACTCCCCTTAGTTTCCCTAGCGGCTCTATGACCCTACCCAGTGGCGTCACACACGTCCCGTCTAATGGGGCACTTTCACGGAATCGCTGTTGCATGCGGCGTGTAATAAAGTTATTTTTACGTTCCCGCGGGAACATTGTGTACACCCGCATCCCCGCCCAGTTTGCGGGCTTCACGTGCATGCCTTCCACCCCTTCCCCCCCCTTTCGTAGTCCCGACAACTTCTCTATGCGGTTGAAATTCCCCCCCCCCCCCGCCTTTTCCCAACGAACCGGCCACAGAAGCCATAAAACCTTATTGGAAACATTCCTGGCGGTATTTGGGAGGCTTCTTAAACGTCACTGATAAGAGACCTTGGCGTTTTACCACGAAAGCTCATAGGACGTCCGGGCAAAACAGGTTTAACTCACATGCTCGTAAAAAAAAGAGGTTGGCATATTTCTTTTCTTCTTTGGGCATGCACTTTTCTCGTCGAGGAGTTCACACAAATTTTTTTATTATTATTATAACTTTTATGTTTGTACAATATGTTGCTTGTTTTGTAGGCATACATTGTGACTAATTCTCACACAAATGAAAAATTCCTAGCTTTTATAGTTTTTGTATAGTGACAAGTAAAAGTCAAAATTGGCATAAACCGTTTTATACAAGAAACGTAAACCAATAGACTTACAGAACCTAAATAATTCACACTGAAGGAAAGTGTTACCGGCTAAAACTAGACATGTATAAAAATATTGTATATAATTATTATAATTTTATTTTTCAAATAAAAAATGTTGACAATTCTTTATTTAAAATTTAGAAATATTTTAAGAACACAAAAAACTATTTAATTCGTTTTTTTTATATTTATGTCTAGATGTAGCCCGCGACTCTGTTCTACAGTGGGAATCATTAATTTTCTGTATGGCAGTTGGTTTTCATTTCTTGTATAAACTCGTTTTATGCAAATTTCTGCTCTTACATGCCATTATACAAAAACTATAGAAGATAAATAATTTTCATTACTGTGAAAAATAGTCATGATGTATGCCTATAACGCAAAGAAAATCTCGTACAAATATAAAAATTATTTAAACAATTAAAATTTTGGAGGGAGCCTCCCACTTAAAAGTGCACTATGTTTAGGGATGATGGTTTATCGCAATAACTTTTTACTTTTTACAATACACCAGCCACGGAACAAACAAACAAAAATACAAAGCGGTATTGTTCCTCGAGTGTGCCTATACGCTGTGTGTGTGTGTTTGTGTATATATGTATGTATGTATGTATGTATGTATGTATATATGTATGTATGTATGTATATATATATATATAGGTATATATACAAACACATACACAGGATGTTCACGAGGAGACATTTAATAAGAACACCACGCGAACTGGGCTAAATTGGAGTCGAAAATTTTTGTGGCAAAATGTCGTACGGCGACATTTTATGTCAGGCTGTATTATGGTGGACATACGCCATTGCAATGTTATATCGTCCCAGAAATCTTAGAAAGAGACTAAGATAGACAAACAACGAAATACGAAAAAAGAGAAAACAAGCCGAGTTGGTTGTAGTCAACACATCCATAAACCAAAACAAGAGGAATTAGTCAACAACAAATAAAGGACAAAAATTAATAATAATAAACAGCCAAAAATAAAAGTCGAAAAACAAAACAAACTAATGTGTAAACCTCAGGACATCACAATAAGACAGCGTAGACAATACTGGAACGAATACAATAATGGACACAAGACAGGACAGGATAAAAACGACGACGTCACAGACAACACACAACGATGGAGACACAATAGAACACAGTAGATTTCCAAAGGCCAACTTTTCACGACGTTTCGAGAGCTGACATCTGCTCCCGTCTTCAGGTGAAGTAAAAGCGAAAACTGGAAAAAATTGGACTGTATTTATAACCTTCAGCTCTGTTCCTAGCGCGACCAATGTGACAACACTGCACTAAAATTATCCCCTCTTGCGCTCCACGATCAGCTATTATTTCATATACGTCATGTCAAGTAAACAAGGAATCATGTTTGGACTGCTCAGGATTTTAACCTGGACCAATAATACTCAGGTCAGAACAGTAGTAGTAGTAGGAAACGTAAGACATATTTGGAGCGCAAGAGGGGAGTATGTACAGTGTTACGTTGCCACATTGTGAAAATAAAGTGTTACCGTACAACATTTTGCTACTAACATTTTCGTCTTCATTTTAGCCCAGGATTCGTATGGTGTTCTAATTAGGAGTTTGTTTCTGGAGATACTGTATATATATAAATACACGGCGTATCAGTACAGCGGTTACAATATACACAATATATGTGTGTATATATATATATATATATATACATATGATTACGATGTAGAGAGGTGTGAAGATAGTAGGTATTGTAAATTTTTTTCCCATTCACCAATGGCAGCGCTTCTATACCATTTTAGATAACAGTCAAATATACATTGATGTTGCTAGATTTGTTTACTAACAGTGCTCAACATTTTCTATATTTATAAGCTGAAGTATATGTCCCATACTATGTGTGGGTTTATTATTTCCATTACCCACTAGGAAGTTTTTTTGCAGTGTATATTGGCTATCATCAGAATATTATCTGAAGGGTGAATCAGCATACCTAATCATATTTACAGAAACGTTCCAAGCATCCACAGATAACCAAGTATTTGAACCCACCATCTCCTGTTCCGATAGCAACCCAGCGACTGATTACACTCTAAAAAGGAAACAGTGACATTTCGCAGATTTAAATAATTTTTATCACAGGTTAAATTTACTGTAACTGCCACATCAGGGATCTGTAGAATATTACAGATTGCGTTAGCGAGATTCATTGACTGGCTGAATAAGAGATTTCCCTGACTAAAAAGTAACACAATTTTTCTACCCCGATGTACCAAAGTGCGTAATTTTACATCAAGTGTAATTATGTTTTTTTAAGTATGCAATAAGTTAAACAAAATCAACCAAAAATGTCAGCGCATTCGATCCTGCGAAATTAGACAATTACCGCCTAACACTATCCAATAGTGAATATTTAAATCTTATATGACATTAAGGTAGCTTTTTATTGTAGTTTACCGGGGATATATGCTAACTTTGTACATCGTTTTCTTAATAAACTGTCTGAAGTGATGTAAAGTGAGAATTTTTTAGTGCGGCGTAACTTCGTAGTGAAGAACAGAGCGAAACTGAGCATTACTATCTACTACAATTGAACAACATGAACACTTATTACTATGCACTCTGAATATTACTGTACGTTTAAGTGTAAAAAGTGTATCTTATCAAAACACAATTCACTGTAATAAAACTATAAAGAATAGTTCCATGCTTGCTATGGAAATGACTAATTCATTCAGTTACACAATTCTGTTTTTTTTTTTCCATCAAGCAACATTGACAAAAGAGCATATTCGTCAGTGAAAAAAATCTTGCACCATACTGAAACTGTGAAAATGTCACTGATACTAATTTAAATATTACAGGAAAAACTGACTTAACTTTAAAGAAACTGCCGTTGAACAAATGGCCGAGGCTGGCAGGCTACTCATACATGACTGGAGACCCTAATCTAAGAATAGTCTAATCGAGTTCAATAACTGAATTACAACATTGTTGTAACCAACATTTAATTTAAATAAAAATTTTGTAAAAGTTTGCAAATCTTTTTTAGCTGTCCTGTTGCATGCGTGGGATACGTCTTTGTTGCTCGTAATAACAGCTGGAACCATTATATATATGTATATATATGCGTATGTATATATATATGCGTATGCGTATGTGTATATATATATATATATATATATATATATATGATAAGCAATTACCAAATTTATACTAGAAACAATTTATTTTATAGAATACATAAAATTGCATTTGTTATTTACAATGCTGACTGGAAAGTGACTTGCAGCATCCATTGAACCCCAAGAATAAATTGTGGAATATGTGGTTGTTTAATGGTAATTTATTGGCCTTTTTAGAAACATTAATAGTCTAGAACAAGTAATGTCATGGCCGTAGCCAAGGGGGGGGGGGTCCTCCAGTGTTTGAACCCCCCACCCCTGAATTTTGTGTTGATGTTAAATACGTTTGTATAATCTGTTTGCTGTGAAGTTTTAACACGATCTTTATTTAACCAATTTGTGAGTCTATTTAAACGACCTTCAGGTGTTACACTTGAGATGTCATGCCGACCTAGTATCCAGATGCATGTAGTTTGTAGAGCTCTCCATAGAGTGCAGTGAAGGATTCTACAAATACAAACTCATCTTCCCGCTTTGTTAGTCAACATTCACATTCAGTGCTCGTATTATGTAAGTGCTGATATTGACCCTGGAACCTCATCAAACCGACTTTATTTGTAAGGCAATTTAGCCAGTGATATTGTCACATGTTTATGTTGCGTAAATTTGCTCTTCTCATTCACGGTAACACTTTGCAAGTCATCGCAATATCCTGCGTACGACGTAGTAGCTGCTTTACTGCATGTTAAGCTGATTATTGACACACTTTATGACATTTCCAGAAATGTCGACTGGCAATTCAAAACAATTTTCAAAGCTGCACAATGTTTGTTCAAGGCTGTAGATGAGGATATAAGGGTTCCAAGAATTGTGTTGACAGAAGCACCGAAAAAATGTTAGTACAGAAGATTCAGAAACTTATTTTTGAATAACTGCCATGATTCCTCTTTTAGACGATATTACTGATCAGCTGGAATTAAGGTTCAAAACTCACATTTTTACACTCACATCCCTATAATGTTTGATTTCCTCCGAATGCAGCAAAAATTATGTAATTTTAAGGGCGTCAAAAGTGAGGAAAAGGCATAATTTTATGTTTATATTATATAGTGTTAGTTTTGTAGACGTGAATTAGAGTACATTTCCCTCTTACGAATAACAATTAGCTGAACCCGTTTTCCCATAATGACATTTCGAAGTCAAAATCTGCAAGTTTTTAGTTCTTATAAGCAGGAAAAACCGATGAACATAAACAAATTTAAAAAATTCAGACTGAAACTACATGTCACAGGCTATCGCTTGTTATGTTTTAAAATTTATAAAAAATAATTTTGTGTTTAAAAAAATATTAATAGAAGCGAAAAAATTCAAAATTTCAGAAATATACAAAAACATTTTGTAATTGATTTTAAAACAAGTCAAACAGTAACCCGTGTCACATAGTTTGAGTGTGAATTTTTTAATGTATTTATGTTTATCGGTTTTTGCGGCTTATAAGAAATAAAAACGTGCAAATATTGACTTTGAAGCGCTTTAATGGGAAAACTGGTATATCTTATTTTATTTTGTAAGAGGAAAATGTACTCACAAGTAACTTCTACAAAACCAACACTATTTCACACAAATAAAAAATTACTATTTTTCCCTACTTGGGACACCCTTGAGGAAGCTCACCTTGAACTTTATAAGAAGTTATCAGGTTGACACTCTTAAGAAACAGAATTTCAACTCTGGTAGGTAAAGTGGCTACATCAACCTGAGAGTGATCCTCCGACTTGTGCGATCGAAGCCCTTGAAGAGTTTAATGAAGATCTCTTTCCAAATATCCACCAATTTTTTAAAATATTTTTGGCAACACTACCAGTTTAGACTTCAGCTCCTGAAAGGACATTTTCGACAACGAAACGTCTGATAACGTATCATCGAAACTCCGCCAGCCAAGAATGATTTACTAGTATGGTTTTAATGTCAATTCATCGGTGGATCAACATCATACAGAAGTTTTAAACCTGTATTGCACCGAAGAAATTCGAATATTAAAATTACATTTGCAAAAGTTCCACAACACGTTATACGCAATGAGTAACTTATTATACTATATTTAATGTAAATTTGTAATTCCTGTATAATTTCTGCATTTATACACAGCCTCCACGTCGGTTGACATTGCTAAGAAGTGGAATATATTTGAGCCAATCTCCTTTCGTCCATTCAGTGACCAGCAGTTTAGGTGTTAAGAGTTATGAAGTTAATTGACTCTTTCGTCTTGCATTTGTTTAAGCTGATGTTTAATGTAATAAAATACACGTATCATGGTTTCAGACTATCAGCTTTTCCTTCAAGGAGAAAAAGACATGAAATTGTTACTGTTTATTTTTTATTTTGTGGATGACATTTTGTGCGAAACTAAAGTAAAATGTGCGGACCACAAACGAACGATACGTTTTAGACTTATCCTTAATCTTCTGGTAACATAAAAACTCTAAAACTGGTTAATTTATGTACAAAGTCTGCCACTGACTATCCCCCCCCCCCACCTCAAATACTTTCCTGGCTACGGCCTTAAATAACTACCATTTAACTAAACAGCGAAAAATAATCGCGAAAATTTTTGGTGCCAACATTGTCTCCAAATTAATGAGTAGAGATGATGGTATATCGCGAAAATGTTTTGTGCCAAGATAGCCTTGAAAACACTGACACAACGTAGCTGTCTGCAGAATAATACCAGGCATCAAATATTACAATATCGGGATTCTTATTGACTCAGTCAAATAGGGCAACAGCTCCACGTACAAGCTAAAGCCAGTAATCTTCTGGTATGCTGAACGAGTATTGAAGTCCATCAAACAGTCAACTTTTCCCGCGATAAACCATAATCTCTAACAATGAGGTATTTTGCACATTATCTGACTGGACCACGAATATGCTTCCATTTGCAGAAAAGAGCAAAATGTAATTTATACGCGCTAAAGAGCTCATTGACCCAGTAAAATAGAATGGCACAAATACAAAACGAAACTCCAGGTACGTAAACGTTTCCTAAAAACCTCGAAGAGTTCATTTTCGAATGGTAAAGCACTATCCCTTGTTAAATTTTATTTTGATTTTGAGCAGTAGCCACTGTTTAAATAACTGTAGAACTAAAGTATTGGTCTTGTTTTCGGGGGGAGGGGGAGATAAATTTTGCTAGATTTCAGTGTGTGGTGTATTTTTTTCGTTATTTACGTGCCCTATTTGACTGCGATGTTAATAACGCTGGCACGCTATACACCTGAATGTTTATCATTTGTCAGCGCGAACATAAAAACCGCGCCACGTAATCGCTCTGGTACTCTATTAGCAAGAGACTTGCACATTTCGCGTTATTAAAAAAGTGCAGTGTAGATTGCAAACTGTTGTTTGTTCCCTCCACGTCTTCCATTTGCATACAATATCGTGGCTTACCGCGGGGAACGGTTTGGCCATTGATTAAAATATACATGGTAGACAGTTTGATGCAAATTTGGCTAGTACATAAATGAATGAATTACGAGATTTTGGTCGGTACTTTACATCGTGGTCTTCAGCGGTGGTGAGGAGTGACATAATGTGAGTATGGAGCAGCGCTGGAATGAGGGGGCGGGGGAAAGTCCGGTATGATTCCCGCATGCGAAAATCCGGGGACCGACCCCTTCCGGGAATCGAACCCGGATCGCCTTGATGGGAGAAGAGTGGTCTAGCTGCCGCGCAAAACGTGGCCTCAAAATACGTAAATAGTGTCACATAAAGGCCGGTGGTCAATGACATCACATATTGTGTTCAAGTATAAACAGTTCAACAAAGTCTAGCCTGGTCGCAAATAATAACGCGATTTTTGCTTGTGTCTGTACATAATGTCCGCCTGCCAGCTCTGAGTCCCTGAAGTTCTTCTTCTCTCGTTGTGGGGGCACAGTCCCTGGCCTTGGAATTTAACCGTACAGCGAAAAGCGCAATTTAACTTTGTACGCAGTACGTACAGTCGAAAATGTACAAGAAAACGTTATATTACACAAAAATAGCACAAACAAAAATGGCCTCAGGATCCAGAAGAATCCACAGCCAGGCAAATGAGTACTTCGAAAGAGAGTAAACTCGCAATCAAATGGGGTGCCGCACCAGCACTATGCGTGAAATATACAGAACCGTCACCGACAGCGGCTACAGAAGAACTCTAGTCCTTGAGTGTATGCATGTGTCGTCCAAAACGTCACGTATACTACAGTAACACAGTAGCAAACACGCCCTAACCACAGACTAAATAGTAATACAGACGCGAAATGCCGTGACGGCTCGTTTGATACGGGCCAACTTCGCCGCTTATTGGCTGTCCGAGGTTGTTGATACCAGCCCCGTGTATGTTTGGCTCCTGCACGTTACGGCAGGTTTCCTATTGGCCTGGCTGCCGGCTACCAGGGCAGCCACCCTGCGCTGATTGGCGGTAGGTGTTTCCGCCATTTTGCTAACCAGCGAAGCCATTCTGCTGGTGTGTGTGACTAAGTTTGCCGTCCTACCGGCTGTTTCACTTCTGTGTTCTTAAATATTCTGTGTTCTAACTTACGACTCTACTACGGGTATTATGTGCGTCGATATGTTATCTGCCTGGTTGTATTATTTATACAGGATGTTTCTAAATAGGGGGACAAACTCCACTTGCGTGTTCCTCACGAAAAACTATGACGAAAACATATTTTGCACTTTTTACCTAAACGCAATATTAAGGGAGTAATGGGCCTCTGAACATCGAATTTTAAAACAGTATTATGCCAAAATATCGGAAACTAATTGACATAAAACTACAATATTTTCAGCATTGCTTAATGCTATTGGGATCTGCAAATCAACAGCGAATGCTGGTTGAAACCTTCCGCCCTTATGAAAATAGCAGGGGTGGCTACCCTCTAATTGCATATAACTTTTTTACCGTCCGGATTTTCGAACATCTGAAGATGGTTTATTGAGTAATGTTACCTGTCTAACAAAAAAGGTCCTCTTGTTGCAATAGTCTAGGACTCATAGTTTTCTTTTAAATCACAAATGAAGCTACAGCGATAGAGTTCCCGAAACAATGGTGTCGTGAGTTAGAAACATGTAGGTAACGTTGAATGTTCACCATCAACAATTCAAGGAACACAACAAAATAAACACATGAACGCACTATTGCCTATGCTGTATGCTGTGTATCTTAGGTGCAAAACACAGGACTTACGAGCATTCTTAAATGACGATATGTAAAAACAAGGTGGGTTTGGATGGAAACCCATCACACGAAAAGGGATAGGTAGAAACTTCACTGAAACCTTTAAAACGTAACTATCCAAATGTTGTGTTTTATTCCACAAAATGAATGTTACAGTGCAAGTGTACCAGAAAGCCATCCTGTTTTTTTTGTACATGACACCTTATTCGAGAAAGGAAAATTAATGTGTTTTTGTTCAAAAAGTTCTGATTCTGTAGATACCAACAAGTATAATTTACTAGTAAAGGGAATTAATTGTAGGGATAAAACTTCAGGCATTAATTTTTGTTTGTAATGTTTGGCACAATTCCCGATCCGCAAAGAATAACCTAACAAAATTATGGACTTTTTTGTATTCAAATTTTGAAACATGTGAGGGCGGAAGGTTTCAACCAGTATTTTCTGTTGGTTTGTAGATCCCAATAGCATTAAGCAATGCTGAAAATATTGTATTTTTATGTCAATTTGTTTCCGATATTTTGGGAAAATACTGTTTTAAAATTCGATGTTCAGAGGCCCATTACTCCCTTAACATTGCGTTTAGGTGAAAATTGCAAAATATGTTTTCGTAATAGTTTTTCGTGAGGAACACGGATGCAGAGTTTGTCCCCCTATTTAAGAAACATCCTGTACATTTACGGATGAAAAACGCATACCTGCCTTGGACTCATTCATTGC
This sequence comes from Medauroidea extradentata, assembly GCA_003012365.1. Taxonomy (NCBI): domain Eukaryota; kingdom Metazoa; phylum Arthropoda; class Insecta; order Phasmatodea; family Phasmatidae; genus Medauroidea; species Medauroidea extradentata. The sequence goes on from PNEQ01115762.1 coordinate 26,106, forward strand.
TGGCGCGTGTACAGTAAGACGTAGAACCGAACACGTTTGGGAAAAAAACCGGTCACGTTTCCCCAGTGCATCTATTTCCCCAAATATTTTCAGAACTTCGTGGGGGAAAAAAAAAGGAAGAGTCAATATAATACCACCGCTGCCTCGTCAAAACTCTGCGGATTTCTCATCTCGGCGCTGGGGCGGAAGTTTCGCGGGTCGATGGATTGAACCTACTCCTCCGAGTCCCCTCCCGCGAACTTTTGATTTTCTGCCACATCCATCTCCCTCTATATTTCTCTGCCAGGAATGTAGGCACCGCCTGAATAAAACATTCCCGCGTGAAACCCAAGTCGCGGCTACATACAGCGCACGGAGTTCATGCCGTCGCAAATGTGCACGCTGCGTACATCCTTATACAGACTCCCCGTGATTCAAGGAGACGCGCTCTTAAAGAAGACGTGACGGTCCACCGCTTGAAAGCCGCCACGAATTTGGCTTCACTTCTTCGCGCCTGTCCACTTTGGTGCGTGAACAGAGTCGCAATGTACTTGCAAGTCGCTTTCCTACACGAAACTTCGAGAATTACAGTGTTAATGTGAGCACTCTAGATAGCCTTCTTGTCAAGAATAACAATACATACACCATTAAACAAATAGTCATTTTACAAGAAAATTTTTGTAAACTAATGTCTAAACATTTATTACTAATCTACGTACTACAGCAAGAACGTCGCAGGTCATTAAATTTGTTTAAGTTTCCCGATACCGTTGGAGACCAGTGGGATACATATTTTTAAGCAGAGAGTTTTGTACTTATACGAACAAATTATTTGATAACTGGTTACGAAAAAATCCTTTAAACTAATAATGTTTAGGGACATGTAAAATTCGCGTTATTTTCTGACAGCTGACATAGAATCCTAGTAACTATAGGCTCGTTCGACATCTCCCGCTGGCCGATATTGTCGTGACTTGCCGCGGAGAATGCTTACACGGTATAGAGGCTAATCTCTGCAAAGACGTAACACACGTAGTTGACAACACTAAAAAATTCGTGGCCAATTGAATCACAGATTATGTTCCGTTATGTATAGGAAAGTGAAGTTTAGCATGCTATCAAATTATAACGCAAATTTTGTATGTGTCTATTAATGTTATATGTATAAAACTTAATTTGTAAATGTACAATTATTTTTTCATAAATATACAGAAATATTTGTAAACGTACAGACATATGTGTGGATTAACACACATTTCCTGTAAAGTCTACAATAGTTTCGTAAGCTTTCAAAAATATATTTTTGGCAGCTTATTACTAGAAACTACGGAGTTTTTGCGGAAAGAGTTTCTCCTCACTTTGTTTCCGTGCCTTATGTGCGCCACCTGCAGGCAGTTCTACTTTATAACCAGTGATTGGATGTTTGAACTCTCACGAGTCATGGAGTTCTACACGCAAATCATAGATATGTGGTGTTGCAGAAACTATACTGTGGTTGGCTCAGTGAAATGAAAGTAGTCTCTTCACAAAGGCTCGCTGACCAGTAACCAAGAAGCAGAACTGCATGTGTGGGCGTAAGGCACTGAGGCAAAGTGGGGAAAAAATCAGCAGTCTCTACTAATAGCAATTATTTAAGTACATTTTTACTGTTTAGAGACAGGAAAATTTTACGGGGCCACTGATCCGTTGACTAACCTAAAAGAATATCTGGGTCCACTGGCCTGTTGACTAACCTGAAAGAATATCTGGGTCCACTATGGCCTGTTGACTAACCTGAAAGAATATCTGGGTCCACTGGCCTGTTGACTAACCTAAAAGAATATCTGGGTCCACTGGCCTGTTGACTAACCTGAAAGAATATCTGGGTCCACTATGGCCTGTTGACTAACCTAAAAGAATATTTGGGTCCACTGGCCTGTTGACTAACCTAAAAGAATATCTGATTAGTCTAGTTGACATCAGCTATTCATGGCTGCTCGCTGACACAGTGGTATCACATGATTGGGCTTGTATTTTGTTGTTTCTCTATTATTAGTAGAGGCAATGTTTTTTGGTGAAAAGAATTATGCAACATTTTGTTTCAGTGCCACGCGTTCACATCTGCAGATGTGGTACGTAGTTATTGGCAGCGTGAATCCGTGTCGAGGCGTCGCTTATTTGACCGTCCCAATGAGAATAACGTCACTGCGACACCACCCGTCTGCGATTTGCGGGTAGATCTCAAATATGTTGAGTGTTAAAAACAGCCAATCACTGACCACGAAGCAGAGCTGCAGATGTGTACGCGAGGCACTGAAACGAAATGTTGCATAATTCTTTTCACCTAAAATCATTGCCTCTAATTCTTAGCTCAGTATCCTCCGGGAAGAGTCAAACCAGCCAAGGACTAATTGAGAAAGTGACATGAAATTAGAGTTCTTTGAAATATAGCTTGTGTCCAAAAGAAAACGTGAATTTTTCACGTCTCTAAAGTCGTTAACTTTCGAGTACGAGCCATTGTCAGTTAATGCTGCTGAGTTACAGGAAACTTACAGTCACACAGAGAAAAAGGTTTGGTAGATTCAGCAGTATATTTATATTCTTATAAGACGAAACAACCGTGTAAACTACTCAGTGTATGGTTGCATGGCTGATTTGGTTCAGTTCTATTAAAAGTGCATTTTGTTAGACAAACCAAATCAATTGTTTACGCATTTCACAAATTTTTCTGACAAAAAACTTTTGTTGGTAAAAACACACATGCATACTTATGTGTGGTTAATTGTAGCAAAACCATTTCTCGGTGTACATAAAATAACTAAGCCCGAGAAAATTAGCAAAAATTAGTAAAAAAACAGTCGGCTGGAGTTCCTCAGACTGCTCGTGTGTCCGAAGACGAGAACAAGTACGAGTTATCGAATCGTCCCATTTGTTGTGTTTTATTTGTTTTTGTTGTCCTGTGTACGACCCCTTCAGTCGTGTTTGTTTTGTCTTTGTCAATCCTTGTCACCATTTCCATGCTTCTTTTATTGGTCCTTGTCTGTTTTGACTCTCATTGTTTGTGTTTTGGTTTCCGTTTATTGCCTATCTTAATTAGGATTTACTTGTGTACTTATTGACTACAGCCATTTCCAGCTTTCTTGGTTTGGATTTTCATTTATTTTTGTTGCTCATCTCTCACACATAGACTCAGAAACCTTTTCCAGAAATGGCGTATATCCAACGAAACACTTCAGGTTGCGTACATCTCCACTATATATATATATATATATATATATATATATATATATATATATATATATATATATATATATAAATCACATACACAGCTTTGCTTATGATATCACGCTCAGTAAAAACCACAAATTGTCTAGAAAGAAAAACGTAAAACCATGAATTAAAGAATTCTCACATTACCGCGAGTAGCTTATACAGAGTCATCTCCAGAGAGCCAACCTGTGAAAACAAAAAAAAAAAAAAAAAAAAAAAAAAAAAA
>PNEQ01115763.1:9172-29655 GCA_003012365.1 Medauroidea extradentata
TATATATATATATATATATATATATATATATATATATATATATATATATATATATATATATATATATATATATATATATATATATATATATATATATATATATATATATATATATATATATATATATATATATATATATATATATATATATATATATATATATATATTTGAAAAAAGAGGAAAATTTCAAAGTAGAGTCAAGCCCAAACGTCAGAAAATCATGAACCTCAGCCTTAAGGGGCTACTGTACTGCTTGTCAAAACTTGGAAAACACCTACCTCTTCTCAATCAACTTAAAAACTAACTATTCAAGATACAGCAAAATTCTTTTTTACGTTAAGGGAAAAAAGATGGTTTGTTGTACGTAATGATTTGAATTTCATATGTCACCATGTCAAATACCTTTTAAAAAATGTTCAAAAGACTATATTTGGCATCTCATTTCTTATTCCCTTAACAGGAACCTTGAATTCTTACTTCACTAGGACTAAAGAGCAAATTTTTCTAAATGAATTGGTGTCATAAAAGTCTGTGGTTACAGAATTGAATTTCCGTGTAATTGTTTGTGAAAATGGTGTATTTTTGCGCGACCAGTGTCTGCTTCGTGCTGCCTGCAAGGAGCGACGGTTAAAACACGTCGAGTGTGCAGATAAGGCCGTGCGAGGGGGGGGGGATGGCATGTACGTGAAGCCGCAGGAGGGGAACTTATTTATCTGTGTTCTGCCGGCGCGTAGCTGAGACTATCCTCTTGGGGACTGGATATAGCGATAACCAAATGTCATGCAGAGCGCCAGCATGTTTGGAACTCTTCTGCACACCACGTCACGCAGCATTCACTTTCGACAAGCCAAACTAGTATGCCTATACACGAATAATCTTTGAAACTAAACTCGCCGTTAATCGCAAACCATTCATCCAAATGATTTTAAACTTTTACAGCATATATGTGAAATGTTCTGTCCATAATTATGCATGTTAACTTTTGTAACTTCAATTATTATACTGTTAAAAATAATTGTTAGGGACGTGTTATTGACCATCGTTGGAAAAATGTATCGTAAATACAGCAAATGACAAACTTTTTTGGTTTTAGAAGATAATGTGGATGGTGTCAGCGGACGAAAGGAAGAGGATATTCTAAATTTTATTTGTATGACTTATCTGAGTTATGAGGAACGTTATTACTTTGGCAGCAGGTTGAACACAGAGAGTACTTCAGCCACCGCGCGCGTCTGAAACAACGGCCTGTACAAAAATAACTGTCTGTTTAGTCACACCACACTTTCTTTCCTAATTCACAAATTTGTATTTGAAAAAAATATATATATTTCGATAACTCTTACTGAGATAGGCCCTACTGAAGCATATAAATTCAGTATAACAGTGTCGCTAGATAAACTGTATTGCAAACTTATTATATATTTTAGACACATGACAGTTGCTATTGCATATATCATTGCAGTAAAGTAGAGAGTAATGCAAATAGAAAAACATTTACGATAATTATAAATAAATATTTTGTACATTTATACAGTTACACATAAAATATGAATTTCCATTGCGTCTACGAAATTTATGTTAATTATAAAATTGAGAAGTAGCTACATTAAGCTATCAAATATTACAGTTTTTCACCTTTTGTAACAAAAGACTGTGATCATGGGCACCATGGTACTCAAGCACAATTTCTCCAAGTTCGGTTAAAGAAAATATGTTACAATATTAAATATTTCCCATCTACGATGTTTGCAACTGTACATGTTATTACAGTATAAAGTTATACAAATATATGCATTCCCTGTAATTGAAATATATTTTACACACTTTACAACGTACAAAATACGCACATATATTAGGGGCCTATGCAGAAAAAATGTGTTTGTTATAAAATGGAAAAGTTGTTTCCTACGTTAAGTTTTCAAGTAATGAATAGGGCACGCTTGGTTTCTGAGCTTCCAAACGGTTCTAACTCCCCTCCCACATCACTAACGATTCCCTACAACTTTGAAACTGCTTTCTTCTACGCTTACTATTACTTAGTTTAAAATATCTTTTGTCATGGACTCGTCGAAATCATATTATATATATAAGCTTATATATATATATTAAGACATTCCGAGAATGCTATGGACGTGACAACCTGTTCATAGCTGTATGGGCCCAACTACCTGTGTATTATTACAGTTGAAAGAAATTTAATTATTAATTTTGATCTCATCTAATATACTTCAAATTTGGCTATATCTGTGGTTTTTCTACTAGGTCTACTACCACCACCACTACTACCACAAAAACCACAACCACTACTATATTATTATTGTTATTATTATTATTACAGCAGTCGTAGATTGAACAAAGTATTTTAATTGATTCATGGGACAGGGGCATAGGCGTACTCAGGAATTTGTACAATTGCACTAGGTAATACCAGCAAATGGCGTAATAAGGATTTTTGTTTTAGGGGGAGGGGGGATAATTCACCCATCCTTTCGCTGAAGTGGAGTGTCCATGGTCTTGCCTCGGAATATATCAACGTACCAATCCATAATCACATAAGCAAGCAATAAACACCATAAAAGAAACAACGTTTCATATCCTCGAGGCTGCACAAACCGTAAACACAACACTTGGGCTGTTCCCATCCACTGTTCCAAATACGCAGCAACTTATAAACGATATGGTGCATGGGGAGCATGGCCTTCTGTAAATTAAATGTCAATCTACTGCAGCACGTATCAATGTTGATGAAGTAGTTCCAGATGGAACACTTGCCTGTCTTACGTGCAACGACAGAAACAATGTTACAGGTTTGAAATAAAATCATGATTAACTTATTATAAATTACAAGGTCAGCTACACGTCACAAACAGAAAATTTGCTCTTTTCGCCATTTTAACATCGAAAGTTGTAAGCATATAAAGAGACTATTTATTTTGGAAAGCTAAAGTGGAGAAACAGTTGACCAGGTTCTATTTAGATTGCATGGTTCTATAAACTGTAGACCCTCGCTATACCAGAAACACGGAAATCAGAAATCCATAGTATATTAGGCCTAATCCAAACAAAAAGTAAGGAACAGTGTCTGTCTCAAAAAAATCAAAGGATATAATAAAATTAGTTTTACGTGTTTTTTGTAGTTTCGTACTTTCGTATGTATCTGAAACAAATACATGAGTGAGATGATGCACAGTCTATCTTATTTATGCATATAAATAAGAACATGTCATACTGTGTAGAATGTTTGGTAGGTCTTAATAAATAACATCCATTGTAATGCACATGAATACTATTACAACAAGACACTTATAGTATTTTTATGAAATTTTGTACTTGTGTCTCAATGTAGTCTTCTTGTTACTATAATCAATTACTAATAACTTTGTTCATTGAGAAAATTTACAAACAATCTAACTGTATAAATTTGTATTTAACAGTGAATATAGGCTACGATTCAAATTGTTAGTTTTTATTTCTTTGAAATTGTATCCCATGCGTATTGTAACTATTCGTACGGTATGTCCTTGTCGGCTGTGCTGAGCTACATACATATTTATTACCTCGAGACAGTTTTCCGCTACACTAAAAACACGAAGTGAGCACAGATTCTGTACAGAGCGATATTTTTAAAAACCAAGAGACCAAAACGTAACTTAGCCTGTTTGGATATCATAACATACAAACGCTTGCTTGTAAATTTCATGTATTAGTATATTGTTACAAAAGAGACATATTATATTGTGTGTTGAGTGTATGGTGCACGATTGTGGTATATGTATGTAAATCTTATAGGATGTAGAACTGTTTAAAAATTTACAATAATGCTGAAAATTATGATTAGAATTATAACTGTTGAATGTGTGTATAAGTATATGAGTGCTTATTAATACTTATATGATGTAAGTAGTTGCTTTTTGTTACGTAGGTTGTTACAAAAGTGCTGTGACTTGAATGTTTTGACTCACATTAAACGTCTAGGCAAACTGTGATTGTGTTGTGGCAGCAAACATTGTTCTATTATACTGTAATATACTTTTGGCATAGAATGCGAATGGGTGGATATGTCTTATCGTTTTCATATTTTTCGTACATACGCATTTAATAGCAATTTCGCTATTTTCGCTGCTTACCCAAAGTAAAAACTATTCAAACGATACAAATGAAATAATTTAGACTGACGGTAGATGTTTTGAGCTACAGAATGACACATTTATAATTTCACGTAAACGTTGATTGTATTTTCAAAAAATCTTGAATATTCCTTAATTTTTACATAACTTTCAGTACTTGTGTTTATAAAAAATTACTTTAACATGAAATTACAATGCTTCATTGTGTAGCTCAATACATTTACTTTCACTATAAGTTATTTCATTTGTACAGTTTCAAAAAATTTTATTTTGGTCAAGCAACGAAAATAGCCAAATTGCTATTCTGACATGCGTATGTACGAAAAATATGAAACCGAAAATTATTTTATTAGTGGGAAATTACTATTAATGTAATGTGTACGAGTTGGACAATGTTTGTTGGTACAGTTATAAAATTACGAATGTTTTTGTGCAATGCACCCTTACAAGAAGGAAGGCTTATTTTAGTTGTTTAACTTATTTTGAAAAGTTTTTTTTTTTCGGTACCAGGTTATAAGGATATGCATTTGTTATTATATCTGAAAATGCCAAACTACAGAAGCATGAATTTTGAAACAGTCTGTTTGTCAAACAAACCTGTAACAGTTATCGAAAGATCAACAAAACATACAAATAAATATTGTTCAGTTTTTGTCTTTTCAGTATCAAATCATATAGGCCTAGTCTAAAAAAGTTGTTGAAAAAAAATGATACTGTTTAACTTTTGTATCGAACCGTTGTAAAGAGCATGATTTATTATTATTTAAGATATTTTATCTCATGTTTCATGCTGTTTAGTGTATGTTAATGTGTGTAGTGCCAACATGTTGTGATCTTTCATAGCTGTATGGCTGGCAATTGAAATATTTGAAATAAATATTTTATAAGCTCTAACGATAACAATTTACCAAATGAGGTTGGCGAGACTTATTTATTCGCGTTAAAGATGGGCTAGGCCGCTCACTGTAGTGTTCGCAATCCCATCGCACGCTCGTTTCTCCATGACTGACACAATGAAGTAGGTCTGGTATAGAAACACCCGCAGATATTATTTTTTAATTGTTACTGTAATGACAAAAGAATTTTAGGCGGGGCAAGAATACAAATAGAGTACTTTTGAAACATTATAATGGAGCGATTTAAGTAGTTTTAGAAGCCGTCAAGGTATAACAACACAAATCAGAAATTGTTTAGTACGTATTCTAATTTACAAGCTAATAGATCTGCTAGATCGAAGCTATGCATATAATTTATATTTGTTAGACTTCAGTTATGTTCTCAACAAACACAGTCATATTAAAATCCTGTCAACCTTTGAAATCTTCATATCGAAGCTAACAGTTCGCGCACTTAAAAAATAAATAAATAAAATTCATAAAACCATTGTCAAGTAAAATAACATAAACAGTCTCTCAAAACAGTTTGCCGAGGGCTAAATATTGCGAATATTCTGTTTGTGTATAATTAAGCACGGCTATTGTACAACATATATGGCACCACGCGCTGCTGGGTAACATGACACCGAAGCCATCACGTCGTTACTCAGATACAAGAGGCGCTGTACCGACCGGCTCGACACCCCGGTTAGCTTCTTTTAGCATGACCTTCTCCTCAGGGCGACAAGAGCACATATGAGGGAGGGGAAGTGATAGGCATATTGCTCGCACCCCCTCCACTGAGACTTCCTCTAGGTACGTCACAGTGATAAGCCGCGCCCTCGTCCCTTCGACACGGCTCCTGGACTGCTCGAACACGTGGCATGAGGAGCTCACATCAAGGTCACTACCGGTACAGAGCAGTATTAAGTATAAATTCAAACTAATATGAGATACAATAGGTTACAAGCATCTCAAACGCACTTAACAAAATCGTGCACAATAACCAGCTCTCGTCATATCTTTATTTGGACACATTCTGTAAATTCCTAAGTGTTCTCATTGACTATAAACACTAGTAGTAGACATACAACCTTATCTCCACCAAATCACATTCTGACCATTACCTGTGGTGACTCCGATGGACACAGTCTGCCATCTGGACTCTTCCTTCAGCAAGTAGTACAGTTTTTTCGCACATGTCAGGGCATTCAAGGACTGTTGCTCATGCTTATAGCCAGGAAGACCAAAGATGGCAAGCATAGTCACGTCTTTGTCGAACGCAGACACCTTGTTCAGGCAACCATATCCAGACAGCACCCTGGCATTTAAAATTAATTAAATACATAAATTAAGAAAATTTGAGTTACCCCTATTTTTGTAATACGTACTATAGGCCATTCGGAATAAAGTGAGCACTAAAGATTTAACCTTTGAAAAAAATCACTAGCCGTTACTGCATATAAGCCAACATTAACAACAGTTACATTTTTGTTTGTATGGTTGGTAGCGAATAACTGCATGTAGTCCCGTTTATTTTCTTATTTGAATACAGCATTAGTGAAACAACATCAATTGCAAACGACCTTTCTGTATTTAATATACTTTAAAATATTTATTTAAGTTCTTACTGACATACCTACTGACTGTACAAAGCGGCAGAACAAAGCGACGCAACCGAGTCGATTATCGTTGGCACACGCCACTATTGCTTCGCGCCGCAGAGATAGTTTAAAATTTCACCGACAGATGGCATCGGAGTTAGGTTTTCGCCGCATTGCGTCATTCAGTTTGTTTTTCCATTGTGTAATGAATATGGGTTTCTGATAAGCACATTCAACGTCGTCGTTCACTGCAGTATGTTGAACGGAATTTTAATTCTTGAGTTGCGTGTGTCGTGTGTTTTTTTAGTGACGGTTTTAATTTAAAAGTTTGAATATACTGTGCATGGATTTACGAGATTCGTAACATTAATTAATAGCGCCTTTAGAGTAGACGCAGAGAAACCAGTGTTTTAAGACGTTAACTCGCAGGTATTTATAACTAAGATTACTACTGAGTATAGCATGTATTCAGCCCCCGTGCATTTAATGAGTACATATTGTAGCTAAAATTTATCTGAGCACTTTAACGTAAATGTAAACATTGTACAAGACTATGTAAATAAAAGCATGTGGCAATGTTGATGTTTACATGTAGCGGAAAGATATAAACTGGCAGAAAATAGAAATTAATCAGGGCTTTTTTTAGTGCTCACTTTATTCCGAATCACCTATACAATAAATTTCACTAATCATTCCTATGGTGACAGTAAAGATGCATTTGTATTATTTTGTCCATGGTTTTCAAACAATTGCTTACAAAGGAATTAAGGCTAAATTCTGGTTCAAGTGGGCAATAAAAATGACCAAATACAAATCATCCTTCATTATACTTAGTAAATGGAGTAAGTTAAGTGCAAGGAAATCTGGTCGGCCATTCTGAAACATGTTACTCCAATTCATATTTTTATAGCTAACTTAAATTTCCCATATCTGGGACTACGGAAGCCTGGGGAAGCTATATAAATATATGTACAATAAGAGGAAGTAGTTCTAACAGAAGAAGTATAAGAAGGAGGCATTCTTTGGCTATGAACTCAACACTTCTGTTGTGTACAAAGTTGTCGTCCTACCAGGCCACGGGCCAGGTACATGGTAAGCCCGGACCGACCCCAGAAGCTGCTCCAGGGATGCCCGTCGGCTCTGTCATCCACATGCTCCACCACTGGCCACGCTTAGTCGGGGGGGCAGTGTGCTCACTTATTGTGAATTCATAAAAACCAGTACTTGCTTGGTTTACTTGTTGCCAGCACAATCCACAGTGTTATATTAAACCTAATTGATTACTGTCAGTTATACTTTGGCAACCTTACCTATATTACCATACAAACTGTGACAACAACACTACCATGGTCAACCCAGCGACCATCAACAACAATCGTGAACTGTTAAGAGTTAATATTTTGTATCATTTTTTCTGGACTGGCTAATTAACCAGAAAATCTTTAATTAATAATTAAGTCGCAGTGTAATTGAGTATTGAGCCGTGGTCACGAATTAGAGATGTTGGTTAATTATGATTCTGTAATCTTTCTGAACAGGATCAGCTGAGGAGTAGAGGGTTTGCCCCGTAAATATTTAATTTAATTTCTTAACTCTGTTTTGTTTTTGGTAAATGTATTATAGTGCATGGTTTGTAATTTAGGTCACGTAATGGGACCCCAACCGCTCGGCTGAAGGAAGGGTGTGCCCGACGCTATGTCAGTGAGCAGCCTTTGTCTTTCGAGCGACATGGTCGGACGTCGGGCAATGAGGGTTCTCGCTTTTTGTTGTAACGACGTTATGATGCGTGGGTGAAAATACTTTACTCTTTTTGTTATTGTCTTAGTGTTATTGCATGTGCTAGATCGTGACCACGTGGGTAATTAATGTGTGTTGTGTTTTGGGAATAAACGAGTCCACGCGTGTGCATGCCGACACAACAAACCCTCCCCAGTTTCCATCTATAGTTATTTCCGTGCCAAGTTACAGCCCCAGGGTATAGGCAGTGGGGAGCCGCCTATAAGAGCTCTTAACCCAGTTTTCCAGTCCACCCAGTTCCTAGTTCTGTATTTTGGCAGTGTATGGTTGTAAGCGTTTCAATTCGTGCCGGAGAAGGATTGAGCTAGCCTAACCGTACCCGATCTGAGATTAAGAGTCCCGTCCTCGCCAGGGCATGCCAGGTGTAGCCCATCTCGAGATCTATTGTCCTCCACTCGGACAACCCCAACTCTGTATGCTATTTCTAACCCGCACTACACTCCACTTCACCCAGACGGCAACAAAGTCCATCCCGTATAAGAATTCCTTATTTTGACAGCAGATGCTACTAATATTTGTAACACATGTCAGAATAGCAAACAATTTCAAACAACTGAACGTGATCATATGGCATGATGAAACAATAGTGACAGCCCTGAACAACAAATTGAGTAACTTCCTTGCCGACATTGAAAATAGTGTGTATTATACGTGAAAAATAAGCAAGCATTTTGGAGGAACCGTAATACAATAACACAGCTTCGTATCCAGCATTAGTCAGCTAACCAATTTATTCTACTCAAATAGCTTCATTTCTATAATAATTTAACAAACAACCGCACCATTATCAGTTGACCTCTACTGGCAACCAAAACAAAGGACAGCCATGTAGCAAGCGTGAGCTGTGAGGCTTTTCAGGTGTTCGTGTGTTTTTGTGATTCTTATAAGGTGTTATTTTAATATTCTGTGCATATATTTAATACATTGCAACATGGGGATTAAAAAACCTGACCTGTAATCGCCAACGACAACTGAATATTAAGACGTGTTTTGGAAGATGGGAACTGGAAAAACGTTCAGCCATTTAACGACCGCCTGGCAGCTTGGCATGTCTACAAAAAACTGTTGCTAAGTAACAAACAAGTAATCTGTCCAGAGAGAAGTACTAGAGAATATAGTAAATAAAAAAACGTTACCTACCATTTATTTTAACAGTTTGTGGGTAAACACGGTTCTTGTTGTAAACCTATATGTAAACATGCAATTTTAATGGTGCTGACTCATTAAATTATTTTCCATGTTTAATGTCTTTTTAGCAAGAATGTTTTACCATTTAATATCAAGTCCACGAAGGATTTTGTGCCTTACAGCTGCAAAAATGTAAGCCTACATATTACCAAAAAAAATATAAGATTTAGGCCTGCATTTTTCCCGGGCAATAAAGTGTACGTACTTGTTTAACCATATGAATTACCAAAATTATTTAAAACTGATTTGGTCAATTAGGCCTACCCATGTTTATTACTCACCCTTTATGTTGAGATATCTTTTCCTTTTAGGTTGTGAGAGCGCAAATTTTTGCTGTGTAGCCTACAACAAATATGTTTACAAGTTTTTTTTTTATTTACTATTTAAGTATTGTGAGTGGTACGACTATGATAACAACACTGATATTAAATTTGTTTTAATTTCGAAGGTAGGTCCTACCACTTAAGGAAAGTTTTTTTGATGGTCTACTACAGTACTTGAAACTTAAAACATACTGCTTTTTTATCTGACAGTGCAGAACCAAATTGAAGGCAACAAGAAAAATAATTGTATTAATGCATGTATGTATAATTTTATTTTTGTTTAAAGATGTTTACTTGCACTGTCATATGCTCTTGCAACTTCAGTTCCTTGTAACCAAATAAGCTAGGTACTACTATTTAGACTTTTTTGACGTTGTTAGATTGTTGTTAACAATAATTTTATGTCTTTTCACATCACCCTCTTGCATGAACAAGCAACACCAGCCATGACTATGCACTGGTGCCAACTGCCATACATAAAGATGTCAAGTAGAAATTTAAAAAAACACAGAAGTAACGAAGTTACCCAAACATTTTTGTTCATTTTTGAACGGCGTAATGTCATTAAACGTTATTACAATTTTGAGAATACTTAGGTAAGTATACAATAAATAACCTTAAAACTTAAATAATTATATTATCCTTAATATCTGTACAGTTGGCCATTCATTACTGTAATATGAAATAAATTTCCATTAACATTGCCACCTAAGATGGAATATTTATCGGAATGGGAAATCATCAACAGTTATCTGAAGGCAAGGAAGGTATGATGCAGTTTTTGGGCCGAAAATTGGGGAAATTGTGAGGGTGGAAGCAGAAGTGGTGTTGAAGGAAGGAGCAGTTCCAGTATTCTGCAAGGTCTGTTCGGTATCATTGGTGATGAAAGCAGCAGTAGAAGAGGAGATAGCAATGTTAGTAGAAGTAGAAGCTATGTATCCAGTATGCAAATCAGTGTGGGCAACTCCTGTATTAAGAGAGTGCATGCATATTTGGATGATATCCTTGTGGTGGGTGCGGACCTTAAGGAAGCTAGCGGCAGATTGAGAGAGGTGTTTGAAAGGTTGGCCGTCTATGGTATTAGAAAGCGCAAGGAGAAATGTAAACTGCTCTGTAAAAGTGTGGTGTACTTGGGTTTTAAGCTGTCAAAGGAGGGTATTCAAAACACTAAGGATAACGTTAGGGCAGTTCAGGATGCTCCAGCACCTAAAAATATATCAGAATTACACTCTTACCTAGGGTTACTGCAGTTCTATGGTAAATTCATGACTAACCTAGCGATGGTGTTGCACCCGTTGTACCAGTTGCTGAAAAGGGGCAGTCGTTGGCGGTGGACAGCTGACTGCCAACTGGCATTCAAAGAAAGTAAGAGGCTATTGTCTAGCAGTCCGGTGTTGGCGGCGTATGACCCAACATTGCCAACAGTGGTTACGGCTAGTGATGATACGGTTCCACTATTCTGCAGTTACGAATCTCGGTTCCAATTCCTTGATTTGGTTCTAGGTTTTCGGTTCTGATCCCATTTTAGTTATTGTTTAAAATAGTGTATTTAAATAAAACCCCTTATTTACACTCCCTGAATGTTCAGTTTTCTGCATTTTACTCTGTTATTCCTGTGGTCCCACTCCATACTTTTACAGCATTTATTTCCTGCCTGCTTTTTGCAAAACAATTTCCTAATCCCTTGTGAAATGGTTTATATATGAAGTGCTGGAGAAACTGCCACTTTCAGGATTAATACTAGATGTAGGCCTACAACAAACATCTTAATTTTCAGCAGCAACTTCATTTGACAACCATGACGGTGGCGAATCTTCAGAGGAACGAATTATTTTTTCAGCCAGCAGTTTGCGTTTCTTTTTAGGTAAGACGTACTTTAAGATATGCCTCTCGAGATTCGCAATCCGATTACGTATTGCAAACTTAGCATCACGAATGTCAACCTTAAAATGATTCCAAACGTCCGACACGGCTAACTTGAAAATCATATCACTAGGCCTACACTAAAATGTCTACACGTGGCACAAAACTCTGCATGGAATTGGGTTATGGCCATGGTAAAATACGCGTAAAATATATAGCTACACGGCAAAGATAAGACAGTCAGTAATGTAGGACACATTCCCTTTCAATCGTTCGCTTTCGCTGCATTCTAGCCACCATTATTATTACGTTCCGAAACCCCAATTTGCTAAACGATCATTTTAAAACTAAAAAGAATGTTAAACCACCCAGATTAGATTTAAAATAATTACCTTTTACATATTTGATTCGTAATTTAATTTATAAAATAAAAGTGCAATAATTATGTGTGACTGATTTGTATTTCTACATGTGACACCGAACATGTTACTTTTTTCTCTTGCGCGCGTGCGAGTGGCTATCATGGCTGCAATTGCCGTTGTGCCCCACTGGGCACGGACAGCCAGGCTAAAACCCTAATCAAAGCTAAGCCTGACGAACACGGGCTAATCCCAGAGTGGAGTAATAAAATACCTAGGCCTGAACACTTAATACAACACATTAAGACGTACACATGGCATACACGGGGATGCGACACTACAGTAACGGAAATCTGGATCAAATCAAATTGGACGATTTATTAAGCTGACATAATACACAGTAGGTCACAGTAGCAGAATACAAATTATAGGTTAGAGAATACAAAGTATGTTGCGGGCACAACGGCCTTAACCAGGGTCCTCCCAGACTAGGTAACTAATTTTAATTTAATTATTAAAGATCCATAGAAACATATGGCTCAACTCCATTCCACTCTCCATATCGATGTCCGAACAGCGCAAAAAATTACAAAGACGGAAAGACTGGAAAAGTAATACAACAAAACGGGAAAGTTACAAAGTTAATCCAAGCAAGAATCGACGCAGTGGTTCAGTTCATATTCCAAAAGAACAAACGCAAAATAACACTTACCAAGTCTTGCTACACGAGCGTAGAGGCAGAACCTAGCTGATTGGGAGCAGAACCAAGAGTGATATTGCAAGCGACAGCCGGAAAGCAGGCAGCGGTAGAAGAGGGGAAGGGGAGGTAGGTCGGCCAAAGGGAGGGGACACGAAGACTGCCGAGGAGACCCGAAGATGTACGAAGCGGCAAGGCGTGTTATTCAGTATTGATAAGTGTTGTATGTCTTTTTTGAATGGAAAGGGGAGTGTCAAGTTGACTGCACGGTGCTTAACAGCACCGAAAAAGACAGTTGAGGGAATGGCGAATGGCTGCCTGTTGTATTGAGCTGATGTAAAAGCATCATATAATAAAGACTGCCACAGTAGGCGATTACTACATTAATAAATGTTACGAACACAAAACCCGACATTAGAAAAGGCTTGTGAACTAGGAATGTTGGCTAAAACAAGTACAGTACACAACAAATGCAATGTCTTCAAAGTTCCTCAGGTAGACAGCTATAACTAGGGCTAGGAATATTTCGCGAGTTCAACGACCAACATGCTATAATTCATTATCCTGTGTTTACCGAAGTCCTACTACTTGTTCATTACCTGCTACTCATTCAGACAGCAGACAATGAACGAATAGGCAGGGCTTGAGTATGCATAGGACATTGGATTCTAGCATGCAGGTCATTGAACTCGCGAATTTTTCCTAGCCCTAGCTAAAACTAAATCAAGTGTACTGGTATGAGGAAATGCAGTGTTCTCCTCAAGAAAACTAACCAGGAAGAAAAATGCAGCATAAAAAGGACAACATTGATAAGAGCAAAACAGTGTAATTACTATTACTCGCACACAAGGAATAAATGCCCAGCACATGGAAAGTTTTGAAGGAACTAGAAAAGTAATTGCTGTAGAAGAAGAGAGCCTAAATAGTGATGAAGAATATTATGTTGTGAGTGGTAAGAAGGTAATACCAACAGATATAAAACAGGTTAACAGTGTAGAAACTGTACGATTAGTAACGATACAAACAGTAATAACACTCCAGAAGTTTGGCCATTGCTACGAAACTGAGAACCATGCCATGCTCAGTCCTGCCAACCTTGGAAACCTCATAACCTGATGGCACATCCTCTTCCTCTTTTTTTTTTTTTTTATATAAATTTAAATTATCAGTTTAGTAACAATTCCTTTTTCGCATACGTTGCATACACTCAAAAACACTTTAAAACCCTATTGGACTTTTGAAATCTCCAAACAATGTCCAAACAATGTTTTTTTAAAACAAAACTTTTTGAACCTCAAGATAAATTACCTTGTTTTACTGTCTTGATATTGCCTAAACTACCAATGAATAGGAATTCATAAACTCTTATTAAACAAACGATACAAACATTGAATTAAATATCCAACAATGTCCACTATAGGCTGCAATGATTAATGTGAAGAGCAATCTAGCGTTCTACAAAATTACACATACATTTTGTCACATTCACATTCAACTTTATGACCAATTTTATGGTCTGCCTGACATTATTCTCGATTACATACAATTAACATACACAAATTTTACAAACAACGTACTAAATATCCAATGCTGTCTATTACAGGCTACATTTATTAATGTGAAGAACAATAATCCAGCATTAGACACACATAAATCTGTCACCTAATTATTCAAGTTTATTACCACTTTTAAGTTATGGCTCGAAGGACATTATTTAGTGATTAAATACAATCAACATACACAAATTCACAGGAATGTTAAGTAAATTTCAGGACACAACTTTTAAATTCACTAATGCGAGTCTACGTACAAAAATCTTTCAACCAGCTAGGTTTATTAACCACTCTTTTAGATCTCTGACATTTATTTGGGTAATGGTCCGTTGATTTTTCCTCGGCCACATCGTGCCTTTAACTGGTAACATCCTTAAACCCTCTAAATTTTTGTGCAAGTCCCCTTCATCCGACTTCCTATCACTCATTACTTGATGTTCTGGCCGTTCAGTGGGTAATTTTTCTGAGCCAGCCTACCCCTCACAACCTAAGATTGTCTGTTGATAGAGGGCAGGTATGAGGAACCACCTGTTCCTCCTGTAGCATCTCCCTGTGTCCACAACATAAGATCTGGTTTCTTGGCCAACCTGCTTAATTTTGCCGTACTTTCTTATATCTGTTACCCATACTGCATCTCTCTTTTCCAGGTTTCCCAGATTCTTTACCTTTTATCAAAACAACCTTGCCTCTTTTTTGAGCGTTACTTTCTTCTCTTGTTTGCACTTCCTGGGGATTGATTTGTTCATTTAATTTGGATGGTAGCAAAGGAAGTGTGTATCTTAGTCTCTTATTCATCTAAAGTTCTGATGGACTAAACCCATTCTGCAAAGGGGTACTTCAGTAGGCTAGAAGAGCCGATGCTATGTCCTCATTGTTTTTTCAACAGTTGTTTAGCCACCTTTACTGCTTCTTCTACTCCTCTATTGGATTGATGATAATGCGGAAATGTCACTACTGTGAAATTATATTCCTCAGCTAATTTCCGGAAGCGAGACGATAAAAACTGAGAACCACTGTCTGCTCTGAGCAGTTCAGGAATACCAAATCATGCGAAGACTTCTCTCAATTTCTGTATGACTACGTCATCTGACAGCGAAGGTATGGAAAATACTGTTACGGTGGAAATTTTCAAGGTTTACTTTTCTTAAGAGACTCCTGTTTTTTCTTTGGACATGTTGTATAATTTGATGTTTAACGTCTTTGTGTAGAGTTATCGGGTTAACATTTTAAATTAGTTTTATCTCACATCAAATATAGGATATTTTAGTTGTGTCGTGGCCGGATTAAATTGTTTTGTTAGTTTAGTTTTTTTTTTCTTAAATTTCTCTTGGTTTGTTATATTAGGCCCTTAAGGCAATGTGACGTTATTCCCTTTTGGGATTAGGATGAACCCAGTGCCTGGCCGTACTGTGTTTTGTTGCACGGGCCGGCTCTCGGCAGGGCTGCCTGGCTGCAGTTGTATGTGACTTGTAGCGTGGGAGGTCTGTCGGGACGGTCTGCTGCGGCATGATATTGGACGTGCTTGGGCTGGCGTTCTTTATAGTGAAGTTTCTTTCTTCAGCTTACTGCGTAGCACGCTACCGGGAGGCGGGCGAGAGTTGCTTGGCTGTGGTTTAGAGTGTAGGTTTTGCTGACGCGCTGTAGCAACAGCATCACGCGGGTGGCATGAGGCACGTGATAGAAGTGGCGTGATCGTGCAGCTCACGCTGATTGAGCGCGGTTGTGCTGACAATCACGGGGTGGCTAGTGATGCGCTGTAGTGTCCTGGTCGACCGGGCTGTTCTTCAGACGTCGTCATCGAGGAAGGATGTAATCGTTTTGTTCCGAGCTTTTACTTTTTGTTTTTCTTGAAGAGGCTGCCGGAGGGGCCAGAGAAGATCCCCGATATGGAACTTCATTAGGCTGAGTATAGCCATGTAGTTATTATGTTCCTACACTTTGCTTTAAGTTAGTTCGTAACCTGCGAACCACACTTCAACACACCCCTGACGTATAGTTCTTAAAGAGTTTCTTTTAACTTAATTAGAGTTACATTTCAAAAGTATAATTTAGAGGCCGTGACCTCTGTAAAGACCTATAAGCATTAGTGCAGATAACTAGATGAGATTTTTTTGTTTGAGATATGCTTATCGGATGTCAAGTTATTTTATGGTCGACTGAAATTGTAATTTAGAGGATTTAGCTAAAGACGCTTTAAATCTTTTGTTGACGTAGGTTTAGATGTTAATTTTGTTGTTATCAGACGGGTTTAAAATAGTTTTGTTGCTCATTAGAAGACTTTTTAAGTTATCTGTTTTTATATATGCCGTAATACCGTTCGTAGTTGGACACAAGGCGTTAGTTTTGATTTGTTTTGTAAATTAAACTGTCAGTTATGGAGATTTTATACAAAATCAGAAGCCAAGAATCTGTATTATAAAAGTGTTTAAAGTTTCTAATTTGTTAATTAAACGTGTTGTGCGGACCGAAGAAGGTTACAGTTTATTTATTTACAATTTGTAGTATAAGCTCTCCCTGATCTCTAGTCATAAGAGTATTAGCTTCTCTTTATGTTTTTGAAGATATCAGTAGAGAGTAGACGTTTTCAGAACTGGTAAGATGAGAGTACCATCCTCTGTACAAATAAATAGTGAGCTCATTGTATTTTTATTTTATATTTATTTATTCTACTCTTTCTTCTTCTTTCTTTTTTTTTTTGTAACTACCACGTCACCTAAAAGATTTCTGGTTCTCTTGTATAGCCATAGCGAGAAACAGTTGCTCTGCCACGTTTAGAAGGATTGACGCATGTAAAACAGAGTATCGTAGTATGTCGAGGAGTAATTAAGGTAAGTGACCCAAAATCATGGCATCCTGGCCCGCCACGCATGTGTTCTTAAATAGAGTCGTTGTTTAAATTACTGGCCAGGTGGTGGAGAAGTCCCCTTATGAAGAAGTCTACGTGTCATCGTCCTGCCCCATATATTTAGTTTAAGAAGCATTCGCAGCTCCCTCCCTCCTGCCTGAACTACTGTGTTTCCATTTTACTATTTTAACAATACTTCAAAGAATCAGGAATAATAATCAGTGATGATGAGGTGTCAAGTTTTATGTTTGAAGAAAACAACCCCTATTTTCTCCCAAGGCCGGGATGGAAAGGTTTCTTTTAAGTATGGTTCCCTATGATTTTCCCTTTCTTCCACACAATGTGGACAGTTCCGAATGACATTTTCAAGTTGAGATGACAGTCCTACCCACCAAACTGAAAGTTTTGCCCGTTCTCTGCACTTTACTAGGCCCTGGTGCCTTGCATGTATGAACTCTATGCATTTCAGTTGAAGACATGGTGGCATTATGAGCCTAGAATCTTTTAGCAGCAGACCATCCTCAAATGTAATTTCATGTCTGTGTTGATAATACTGCTGCAAGATTTCTTGTATGTCCTTTTATTTAGGCCAACTGACTATAGAAAATTTTTTAAGTTTTCTACGTGTAGGGTCCTGTTGCTGTTCTGTCTGTATTAAAGAGAGAATTTTATCTACGATGGGGTATGTTGTTAGGATTTGATGCACAAATGCCTCCGTTTCCTGAGAAAGTTCAAGATCCCCCCCCCCCCCAATTTAAAACATTTGTCGACGGATTTCTACACAATGCATCAGCCACCTCAAACTCCTTTCCTTGGACATACTGCACTGTATAGTAATACCACATCAGTCATATCTGTATCTTTGACGATGGGGGGTCAACTTATCCAGCAGTTTGCTATGCAAAATTTGTAACAACGGTTTACTATCTGTTTCGAAGATAACATGCAACCCTAGAATGACTGCTAGAATTTTTCAGTACCCCAAGCTAGAGCTAAAGTCTTTCTCTCAATTTGAGAGTAGCGTTTCTCCACAGAAGTCAAATATCTATAACCATATGCAACAATTTTCCACACCCCAAATTTCTGCTGGAGTGTTTTGATGTCTATAAAGGCTTTAGCTTGAGCTGTGCGCAAAAAAATTCAACATCTCTTTTAAGGAGAAAGATCAATGGTTCCAACTTATGAGCTTTCCCGGGATGAAACTGAGACGAGAAATTTTACTAACCCTAAAAACTGTTACAGTTCACTAGTTGTTGTGGGTTGAGAAAGTGCTACTAATGCCTATACTAATTCTGGATCCACTGATATTCCTTCTGAATTTAAAATATATCCCAAAAATTTGACTGAGGTTACTCCAGACACACTTTTTTTTTATTTATGGTGATTCCTTATTTTCTCAACTGTTGTAAAACCTGTCTTAGGACTGCATCATGTTCCAACATACTGCCTGCATATACAAGAATGTCGTCAACATGAAAAAAAATGACAGAAAATTTTCCAGAACTTATGCAATTTTGGAAGAAAAGTATTCAGGGGCACAGACAATTCCAAATTGCAGCCTTTTAAAGAAATATCTACCAAAAGGTGTAACGGAAGTAGTGTGTAGTTGGTTTCCTTTTCTAGCTCAACTTGGTAGAAGCCTGAATTTGCATCTAATTTTGAAAAATATTTAGCGTCTTTAAGCATGGCTAGTTTGGTTTCTAAACTGAAAATTAGAAGATATAGCCTACACACATACTAATTTAATTCTGTGTAATCCCCACAACATCTGACTGCATACCCTTTTGGAACGACTACAACTGGAGCTACCTATTCAGTTGGTTCTGTAACTGGCTCAATGATATCTAAAGTTATCAGCCGATCCAATTCAACATTTGATTTCCCCAAGAAAGGTATGGCTACAGTCCTAGGGACAAACTATACAAACGGATTCACACTATCTTTGACTACAATCTTCATTTTGCCCTTCATTTTACCCAATCCAGTCATTAACTCAGGGAATTCTTGGGAAACACCTGCTTTTGTATATTTGGTGTCCACCGTGCCTTCCCTGCACACCTGAACCACCTCACAACCATAATTTCTGAAATATACAACTCTCAACTTCTATTAACAACTTCGTCCCAAAATTGGTGTCTGTAGGCCAAAAAATTCAAACATTTTTTATTTATTTATGTTGCCTTTTGCTTGCATAGTTAACTCTAGAAACCCATCAACCTTTAACCTCTGCCCATCAGGTCCTGAAATACATTCCTGTCCTATTTACCTGTTCCAAAATATGCCCTGACACTAAAGAGGTAGGAACACAAGTAATGTCTGCCCCAGTGTCTATCGAAAAGTCAAAGCACCTATCGAATTCTACCACACTAACCTTAGTGTTCCACTTGCTGTTCAAATAATTCAGCCACAGTCCTCCTATAAAAAAAAGTATCATCCTGTCTGTTGTTGCTTACACTAGCCTTATCCCGTTCCTGCAACTGCAAAAATTTTTCCTTCACTACACTTAGCCCGAGCTTTACACACAGGTGCCCAGTGTCCCAACTTACTACACTAAAGCCCTTTACATAGCGAGCTGGACACTTTATCCTCTCACGCACAGCTAATCCACAGAAATGACGTGCCTCGTCTGACCATGCAGGAAATTTCCGCCGTGACGTACCTGAGTTTGTCTAACCAGTTTGGTGAGAAGATAAATATTTCCCTTTTGAAGTCTGTTAATCTCACCACCGCAGCTGGGCAGCTGTTCTCTGCGGAAGCTTGAAATTACTCAACCCGCCCATTGTGCATGGTTCCTTTTCGTCTGCAGTTACTACGTTTAAGGACTATAAAGTACCAAAATTCTTAAAACCCAACATTTGCTCGTTTTACTGCTGCCACCATGTACAATTAGTAACTATAAGTTGAAATAAAACACGCAGTGATCTAAACAGTGCACCTATATTACTAAAAACAGCCATCATCTACAGACGACACAAAAAAAACAGCCCTCCACCATATTGAAACTTCAACACTAACTCGGCAAAAACAAAAGAAAGTAAACATACCTTTCCAACAAATAAACAGTGCACAAACAGCGGTTAATACTTATTACTAAACAAACATATAGTTTTTATTGCTCTCAACACCCTCCCTCAATAAAAACAATTCCACTAATACTCAACAAACTATATCAATCCAAGACTTTCTCTGAGTTTGGCAAATGAGGAATGAGGCAGCGCCTTTGTTAAAATATCAGCTAACTGATCTTCTGAT
>PNEQ01115764.1:0-12074 GCA_003012365.1 Medauroidea extradentata
TCTCTCCCCTCTCTTTCTGTTTCTCTCCCCTCCCTTTCTGTTTCTCTCTCACCCCTCCCTTTCTGTTTCTCTCTCACCCCTCCCTTTCTGGTTCTCTCTTCTCTCTTTCTGTTTCTCTCACTCCCCTACCTTTCTGTTTCTTTCTTGCCCCTCCCATTTTGTTTTTCTCTCATCTTTCTCATTTTGTTTCTCACTTGCCCCTCCCTTTTTGTTTCTCCCTCGCCCCATCCTTTTTGTTTGTCCCTCGCTCTTCGTTTTTGTTTATCTCTCACCCCTTCCATTTTGTTTCTCCCTTGCCCCTTCCTTTTTGTTTCTCTCTCACCCCTTCCTTTTTGTTTCTCTCTCTCTCCCTCACACACAAGCACAGCCATGTACATACGTGCATTTACACAGTTTGAATGAAATCTACCTTTTGGACATCACTGACTAATTTTATTCTTTTTTTTTTTGTGTCTAGTAATATTTATCTGCTCTACCTTGACCTCGGTGGGTAATTTGATATCTTTCTAGTTAGGATAAATAAAAGACTGGTAACGCCCAGTGTACTAAGAGTTGGGAACAGTATACATTGAGTTAGGAATAGTGTACAGTGGGATCCAGGGGGTTGACACAGGATAGGGCCTACACAGCTCTTTATTTTCTGTAAACGATTGCGTGTGTACCAATATACAAAATTACAAACATCACTGTACGGTATTGTAATATATTAAAAGAAATAATATTTGTAGGCTGTTACCATATATTACAGTGTTAATGTCGAAATCTACATGGATTAAATCTTTTGTTTTTTGTAAGAACTGTTTAAAGAATGTTGGTGTATATTGAGAGTCTTGAAAATTTTTTGTAGTGGTACACCCGAGGATCGTGTTAAGGATACGCCACCATTTTCCGTTACTATTATCGTGTGCATGCTCGCCCCGTGGTTACGATTCCTCAACATTTATCGTACCAAATAGTTGGTTTTAGTTAGACCTTTTAGTTTTAAAGTTCCAGGTGCATTTTATTTTGGCTAGGTGTAGGTTTTTATTGTACCAGTTATATGTGGCTTCATGACCTGTGTATCGTTTAGCTTTAAAATGTTTTTATGACTGATGTTAACCTAAGAGAGTGGTAGTGTGTGGTGTCCCACATGCTGCCAGTTGTTTGAATAATAATAACTGACTTCGAATGTACCTAAATATGACGTACTATTTACGAACAGTGCTTAAATCAAAATATGAGATTTACTCTTATATAGCCTTAAAGTTACAGGTTATGAGTGCACACAATTTAACCATTTCAAGAACCTCGCCACTTGAAATAAAAAAATGAAGTACGTTATTACAAAACACTTATCTAACAACATTATAGGCTAATTAAATCTTTAAAAAGTTCATCAGGACGATGCATCACTGTGGATACTAACACAAAATTTCCCTCGACAGAATATGTAAGTTTCCTGTTGCATTGTTGGTAACACAATCGTTTACGACCACGAGATCGGGCTGTAAATAAGGAAGGTTGGTTTACCTGGCAGTGTCATCTCTTATAAACCCTTACATACTCCTTGGTGGGATCTCTATATTTATGGCTGATAGTAATTGTAATGTTAAGTGTTTATTAGGGCATATGGTAACTCGTTTGAAGGTACTGTACACGAAAGTACAAAGATATTGGCCAAGTCAAATTACTATACTTGGTACTGATACTGTACATGGTAAATAACATTAGCACTCTACACTGAATACGTGGATGTCATCTTTTTAACACACTCGAAAAATTTACTTCACCGATAAAGTTTGAAATTATGTTTTTTAAAACCATAGTTATAAATGTGATCTACTGTATAATTTCTGTACACAAGAGAAAGGCGTAAAAGGCAGCCAGGTGACTAGTAATTACAATAAAATTAGGACAGAATTGTGCTTGTAGGTAAGCATATGCAAAAACTAGTGGTGCACGTATGACAATTATTGATTAAATTGCAGATTAAAAGAACCGTAATAGACAGGTACCAATTCAGTTACAGATTACGTATTACAGTTTTATAAATTTTCCAAGCTCCTATTGCTATAACAATTGAAAATATTTATTTTAAATGATGAAATGTAATATAGTTTTCATGATTATAGCTCTGCAATATACTGGGACCAGTAAAGTTGGCTTGACTGACAACACATCCCAGGTCTAATTACATCGACTTAGTGATATCTTGAGAAATGGTAGTCTTAAAATTTTTCTCCATTTACCAGAAGTGGACTACCATTTTAGGCATTCCCCTTCACAACGAATTTAACTAAACTGGATGAAATGTGACATGAAGAAAATATTTTATTCATCAATTACAAAACTGGTTGTTCATTGTTTAGAGCGTACTTACCGTTATAGACATCATGAAATAGGTTCTATTAATGTCATATTTACTTGAATGCTAGAGGATTCTTTCCTCCGGTAAAGGTTAAAAATTCATGTTCATCTTGTATTGGTACGTCACTTTATGTTTCAATACATATTTTCACCACAATTTACACACTACGTAAATTACTGAAATTGTATGTCAGTGTGATGGTTTTATAAGTTGAATGTAATTTACATTTTTACTCACTTTATTAAACTGTACACATGAGAAAAACAGAGAAATTCATACAATAGAACCCCAATTTTATGAGGCAGCGATTTTATGAGGTTATTCTTGAGCACCACAGGGCCTAACCCCCATTTTACAAGTACATAGGTACTGGATTTTACTAGGTCATGTTCTGGCACCTCAAAGCCTTGTAAAATTGGGGTTCTACCGAACACGGAACTTAATAACAAAAGGAAAAGTAATTACCTTATTTTGTTATGGTAATCACTCTATATATAAATGAAGTAGAAAAACATTTTTGAGCATGTTTCGGGTACCAGTTTTTGTAATTCACTATTTCTCCACTACTACATTGTAATTGCTGTGGTTTTGTACAAGTGTCACAGTGTATAAAAACGTACAAAAATATCTTGTTGCAGCTGTGCATGAAAGTGAATTTTACTCAGGATGACCCTCGACTGTTAAAAAGTAATGGACATATATTGTGGGTATACTCATTTAAATGAAAATTCTTTATAAACATTGTGACGAAAAAGAATGGTGAAGATTAAGCTGCCTGTATTTTATTTACCGGTAATTTAAAAAATTCGTGTAGTGATTTTGATTATAAATAAAAAGAATATACAAGAGAAATTGTTTTCCTTGATCTCTGTACAATGTATTTTCTAGTCAAAAATATTTTTTCCTGCCAGCAAATGTTCAAAAATGTTCTCTTGCAATTTGGTAAATACCTATGTATGGAGGGTAAAGTTAACAATTAAAGAGTTGCTAGTTCTGATGAACTGATTTTGATTGGGGGGGGGGGGAGAAAGGGTGAAACTGGTTACAATACGTCAATATCTGCATCTGTGCACCACCAACAAAAACTAAATTGCAACATATTTTTTCCCCTCAGTTGCATGGTCGCAATGTTTCCTCAGATGAAGTGGTATGCTGCTGTTTAGTAAGCAGTTGTAGGTAACTACTACAACTGCGGAGAGCAGGGTTGCTACAGGTCTGGAAAGCAGGGAAAACATGGAAAAGTCAGGGAAATTGCTTCTGGTGACTGGAAATTCAAAATTGTTGAACAAACTTTAGGCTTAGCAATAGGGGTTAGCAGACTTTTGCAGTCGTTGTCTAGTTGACTACTGTCCGCACATCAGCTCTGAGTCCCTGGTGGGTATGCGATTTTCGTTCATAAATATATAACTAATACAACGAGGCTGATATATTGATGTACATACTAGACGAAGTAACGTAAGTTGGGATGAGTTTGCTACTGTTTTACTGTGGTGTATACGTTTATGACGAAAAATGCATACACGGCAGGGACTCAGAGCTGGCGTGCGGGCAGTAGCTTGACTTCTGGGCTGAAGTTGCATCTTCATGACTGCAGGCCTAGCGATTGATTTTTGGACAATTGCACAACCATTCACTGTATGAAAATGTTATCTTAGCAATTCATTGTAAAAATAGTCTCAGTTAATTATAACTTATTACAGTTGTGGTAACTGAGTGTCGTAACTGTCTGTAGTACATTTGTAACAAGTTTTTTAAAACTGTCACACAAATTTAATTTATTGGACATTTTAAGTTAAATTATCGTGATTTTTAACTCCACAAAGAAGACTGGAAATTCATAATTTTTGTCTGGAAAACCTGGAAAAGTCAGGGAAATTTGATCTAGAAATTCTGTAGCAACCCTGAGAGGCAAACCAGGGTGCTGCGAAAAATTTGAAAATTTGCTGTGATAGTGACTTTACATCTGAGGCATGTTACACATTTGGTAACGTACTAGTGGTCTCCCGCACCTCAATTCTGCATAATTGTTGGTGGGTGTTAAGGTCTTTGCCAGCTTAGTGTGTTAACAGGATTCGTAAGTCAACTTGTGGGAGGCTGTATTTTCACCAATGGGTTTATACAGTGGTTATTAGCTGGATCTGGCTGTGGTTTGTGATTTTGTAGCCCATAAAATGATTTTTATGATGTGATATTATATATAATTGTCTTGATATTTATTTGAATTCAGTGTAGCTGTATTGCGGCCAAAAGTTTTATTTCCTTTATTCAAGTTTAGCCTATTTAATGTCGCTAGTTTATCTTCAAGTTTAGTTTACAAGCTGCCTTTCCAGCGCTTGGTGCGAGAAATCGCCCAGGACTTCAAAACTGACCTGCGTTTCCATAGCCAGGCCGTGATGGCATTGCAAGAGACAAGCGAGGCCTAACTGGTGGTGAGACTGTTTGAGGACACCAATCTGTGTACACTTCACGCAAAGAGGGTCACCATCATGCCCAAGGACATCCAGCTGGCTCGGTGAATCCGTGGGGAGTGTGCCTAAGCACCCCGCTTGTAAACTGATGCTGCTCAAAATACTAATGCAGCAGTCAGTATAGTAGTGTACAGTTGGAGCCCTTTGAAGCAATAAGAAAAGTACAGTATTTAAGAAAGTTGTAGCAACATTGCTGCAGCCACTTGCAATAACTGTAGTTGTACTGTGAAAAAAAAAAAACTTGGAGTGCATTACAAACCTTAGCAGCATAATTGGAGTAAATGATACATTTTTGGTGTACTAGTTAGGATGTCATATAAATTTTTGTATTACTAATTTGCCAAATTTTCTATAAGATTCCACGTGAGATTTTGTTCATGTCAGCTGCAAAAATGTAGGCCTACATATTAACAAAAGAAAAGGCCAGACGACCTACACCTATGTATTTCCCAGTCATTAAAATGTACTTGTTTAATCATATGTTTTAATGAACAAAATTATATAAAGCTGATCTGGGCAATTAGGCCTACCCATTTTACTTAGCTCATTATTAATATATTATTTTTGTTTAGGTTGTGAGAGCACAAATTTTTGCTATGTAGTCTGCAATAAATGTGTTAAGAAGTTTTTTTTTTTTTTTTTAAGTATTGCAAGTTGCATGACTCTGAATACACTGATATTTCGAAGGTAGGCCCTACCACAAAAGGTAAGTTTTTGGATAGTCTACTACTTGAAACTTAAACTAGACCTATACGGCTTTATGATCTGATAGTGTAGAACTAAATTGAAGGCAACACGAAAAATAATTGTAGTAATGCTTGCATGAATTATTTTATTTACTATTTTAGTTTAAAGATGTTTGCTTGCACTATCATGCTCTTGCAACTTCAGTTTGTTGTAACCAAATAAGTTGTTGTTATTTAATCTTTTTAGATGTCGAGTAGAAATAAAAAAAAACATAAGTTGCCCATGTTTGTTTATTTGTGGTAATACCATTAAATGGTACAATTTTGATCATACCTAGGAAAATATACAATTAATTATGTTAAATTTTGAATTATTATAGTATTAAATTTACATCTGCAGAGTAGGCTATCCATTACTGTAATATGAAATAATTTCATTAACATTGCCCTGGTAAGATTAATGTGCAGCTAGTATTGGAAATAAAATATTAGTCTGAGATCTAAAAAAATAATCAAAAGGAAATCACAAAGATAGGATTTTATTGCAATCATAATATTGACATGTTTTGGTTGTCAGCTGGAAAGCACATGGTGCCGGATACATAATGTTTTTGTTTACATTGTCCTACTTTTTTTATGATCTGTTAAGTAATGAAATTCTTATACTGTATGGACAGTAGGCTGATCTTTGTTTTTGTAAGACAAATTATATTCAGTCTATGAACTTACATTTTGTACATTGATATTTTGTTAATAATTTCTTTCCTTGCTATCAAGTAACTGTATACATTATAAAATAATTTGTATAAATGAAAAATATTTTCATTGTGAATACATAGTTTCTCTTCATTGTTATTGTCCTTGGAAGTTTAAACTATTAAACCGGTCTCTTGTATAGTATGCCTCTTCACCTATGGATGGCAGCCACTTAAAAATGTTCTTGGAAGTTCAAACCGAAGTTGTCTTAGTATGTCATTGCTCCTCATAGCCTAGTGAGCATAGTTCTGGAACAAAATAGAACTCCAGCATGAATGTAGGTATTTCAAAAGAATTTGGTGGATTTTATTTTGAATTTCAAGCACAGCATTTAAGATTTGGCATAATATAGTCTATAGTAATAACAAATTGGGACCAAGGCATGTTTTTGAAATAGCTGAAATGTTTTCCAAGCAGAAAATTTAAAGGTTGCTGTACAATACAATATATGAGCTAATGAGTGTATACATATGCATTCACATCATGAAACAGTGGTGGGCACTTTATAATGGTTATTACAGTACAGTGAAAATATAATATAAATTGGGTTTTGCATTTACTGCATACTATTCGTCTTGCACATGTGCTCAGATTATATGTAGATATGTGTGATAACAAGATAAAAATCACCAGGACTGTGCTGGTAAAAATTTAATTGTACAGGACTGTATTGTTAGTCAAACCATGTAATAATAACATTTCTGCATGTAAAATTTTTGTTTGTTTCTATCATTAAAAAAAAGTGTAGTGCTTTCATTTCTTTCTTATAATAGAAATTGTATTTCTCATTTCCTGCATGTAACAACAATTTTTGCTCCGGTAAAAAATAGACCTATAGAAACCAGTTTGGGTTTGGGAGAGAATAATAATGTTCTTTGAGGTAATGTTAACGGCAAGGATCTTGAAGATGGTGTGAATTTGGAAAGTGGAAAAGCCTCTTATTTTTTATTTACTGTATGTGTGACTGATGGTAATGAGACACATAAATTGTCATTATGTTTGTAGAATGGATTACTTTGTGTGCATTATAGATGATTTTAATTGTTAGTGGACCTGGCACGTGAGAAGTGTTGTAGCGTGGTACGGAAATTATTTTTTCATGTATAACTATTAAAAATTTTTTCAATGCGTTTATCTATGAACAGAAGATAAACTTCAAACTGTGTCCCAATGATTTTAAAATGCTGTCCGCAAATTGAAACCATGATTTCGAAGCTACTCACAAAGTGCTAAAAATTACTTTTCCACGTTGTTGTAGCTGAGAAAATATCAACCGTAATCAAAAAACTAAATCACAGACACGTGCGTTGGACTTAACCGTATACTTTCCACAAATAAAATAATAGGGTCATCGCTTGAAGTCCCATTAAAAAACGGATTCTACGAAAACACTGCATACTAGTTTAATACTCAGCACTTAGAGGCGATGAGGTGTTTGATGGATGTGTTATATTTGAAACCATTCCAGTTTCTGTGCCTCGAACATAAAAAAAAGCTAGTGTCCACTAAATCTTAAGGCTGTTTTACATGAAAATCATAGTGTATAATGCTGAGAAAAGTGTTAACTGTAAATGCCAGAGTTCATGGATATTCACCAGAAAAATTTCTGGTGATAGGTCCATGTAGGAGTGTAAGAGTGACAAATTCCACAGATTTGCTACGGAGTGTTAAGTAAAGAAAAATTTTCAAACTACCACATTAAGGGGGCTGCCTACCTGAGGGCAGTGGCTTGAGCAAGGATAAAGACATGCATGTTAAATTTTATTCGGTGGTTCCAGTCATTTTTAACTGCATTACTTTTGGACATGAACAAAACAATTTTCTGCAGATAGAAGAGGATAATATTGCTACAGGACTAAAAATGTGATGGAAATGGAATATGCAGATATATTGACCTCTCTGTGAGCAGAATAAATTTTCCAGTAAATCAGTACCACTATAAAAAAATACGCATGACCTCAGAGTACTAAACTAAAAAGTAAAAGGTTAACCTATATATCTCTAAAAATTGATAGTCTCTGCATTTAATGCATGCTAGAGGCTCAGAAGTGATGGAGATATTAAGGGCGACCTTGTAGTGCCATCAAATGTTGCATCGCCACAACAAGCCAAGCACTGAATTAGTGTGCAAGGTTCCGTCAAACAGTTTTTGCTATGGGACATTGAGCTTTGACCATATAATTTTACTGGTGGAAAGTTTTGTAGCAAAGTTTAGTGCACGTCTCGTTCAGAGTTACACATACATCTGGTTAGTACAGTATGAAATACTGTAGTCTGAAATGACAGTTTTTAGCTATGATGGAGGGCTTAGAAACATTCCAACATTGTTTGAAGTATGTTTTCTTTTCGTACGTTGGCACAATGGGCACACGTGGAATAGTTTTGTAGAAGAGAACTATTTACGAGCCCACTGCAGCACATTTTGAAGCGTGTGGTAGGTGGCGCCCTTAAAGAAAAGTAACATTCAATTACATATTTCAGTACAAAAGTATATGATTTCATTTGCTGGATTGCTGTTCTTGTTGCTTAGAAATATACATGAAGAACAAATGAAATCCAACTTTCTTATCAATGCATGTTACTGACCTTCAGACCCGGGTGATCAAAAATTGCACACACCAACAAACTGACTAAACATTTGTATACTTAATGAGTAACCACAAGAACCAAACTTCAGAATTCACTGAATTAGTAACCAACTCAACTGCAAAAAAAAGCCTATTGATTTCCCATGTAATCTTGGTTGTTGCAAGCTAAGTAGGCAGGACCTTCAACTGAGCTGGATCTCTGGGTCACAATGTCCGGGCCTGTTTGCGACTAGAAACAGTATTTCACTCGCAGAGTGGATGCTGCTGTGGTGCTCACGATGCACAGTTATCAGATAAGTTGTATATTAGTACCTAGTTCTCGTCATAAATGAATGGCAATGTGATATTAAGATAATTATGCTCTGTATTACTGCTTCAATAACGCTCCCTAATTTTTTTAACACCCAACAAAAAAAGAGTGGTGGTATAAGTTTGACGTGTGTGTCTGTGGCATCAGCGCTCGTAAATGAATGAACCAATATTGATTTAGGTTTGTTTCTTTGAAAGGGTATTTGAACGAGAGTTCTTAGCTATGATACAGTACAAGGAAATCAGTTCAGCAATTTAAAGATCATAGGTAATTTTTTTTTTTTTTTTTTTGAGTGAGTGAGTGTGAGCAATTCTGCTGGTCTGATCAAGTTGAAATTTAGTATCCTGTAAATAGTTTTTTTTTTTTTAATTTTTATTTAATTCTTGATTTTTTTTTTCTACACTGCTCAAAGGGTTTACAAGGAATGTCTAAAAAGATGGAACGTTATGATACACGAGATTTTCATAGGACTAGAGAAAACAAATGTCAAGAAAATTGTAGAGTATACATTCTGGGAATGTAAAGAAAGGGTTTTACTATATTAGACCTAATGTAGTTATAGCTGAAAGTGAGATATGAACTGGCTAGGTATTATAGTAAGTAGAATCCTGTAATCCAACCGTCTAAATCAAAAAGGCATGAAAATCGAGTGCAAGTTCATATAGAGTATTTAACTGTAAGTATTTTATTAATTGTTGCACTTCTGACTACGTACACATTTATTAAAATTTGGTTTTGTATTTATTAACACATATTTGTTTTTCTTGCATGTTGGTTCGGATTATTCAGTTGTTCGGATTAGCGGGTCTGTGCTGTACTAAGAACTGTGATGTTCTTTTTCTAACACTCAAGTTTACCTACCTGACAGCAAATCTTCATTGCTGTAGATGTAATTATTACACAGTCCTTTGTAGTCTATGCTGGTTATTTTACCACCATACTCGACGGGAAGACACTCTGGGTCTAAGAACCTGTGCAGTGATGACCAGTCTTGCTTGTGAATGTGGATCTGAGGATCAGAGATCAGTTTAGGTGAAATATGAAGTTCAAGTGCAAGATTTAAGTAGGCACGTACTGTAGTGACAACCAGGGGCGTCATTTCAGGTTTTTCTAGGGGGGGTGGGGGGCAAGATTTTGTTTTCCGGCGACAGTAACCTTGTTGCATCTTTTTTATTAATTAAGCATGTATAAATTAGATACTTTAATAATAAAACTTCAGTTTTATGTGCTTAAGTTAGCATTATTTAAATTGACAAATACAAAAAATATATTAATACACATAAAATTCTATTTCCCCCCCCCCCCCCTTCTGTGGCCCCAAATGACGCCCCTGGTGACAACACAGGCTAATGAAGGTTATGTGAGCATTTTTAAGGCAGGGATCAATTTTGCCTTTCATACAATTTATATCAATCCACCACCTACTAGTATTTATTAAAATTGTTATGTGAATATTAAACATAGTTTCACTGTGCTAAATAAAGGTCACACAAAGAGATTTGTTAGTGATTAATGCTGCTTGGGAATGCATGGAATGAAAATTAAACTAGCTACTAACTGTAATACATAATTTATGCTCTTACTTTGCCACTATGCTTAATTATCCTGTATGTACTAACATTCAAAAAGGAATCACAATACTTGTCCAGTCATATTTCTTAAAAAGCCCTGGAATTTTTCAGACTTCAAGCAAGAGTTTCTTTCATTTTTGAGATTCAGAATAAAGGATTAGTTTTGAAATTAATTTTGCTTTTTGTCACAAAGTCTGTCTCATAACAGGTGTAGCATTTCACACATACCGCCTTTCTTTTTCAGTACCGTAAAATGGGGGGAATAGAATCAAAAGATTTAGAACAAAATTGTGCAATATTTGCTTTAGAAACTTTTTTTTTCCTTGATAGCAAATTAATGCTGTTTACAGGTAGTTTGATTGGAACTTATCTTTTAAAAAGAAAAGTTGTTGGTGAGAAATTTGTTTCAAATTTTGATTCCATTCACCCCACTGTGATCCTATTCGCCCTGTTTTACGGTATCAGTTAGGTATTCACTTTGGACTTTTTAGCAACAGGTTTAGTTTTATATACCTTCGTAGATGTATTATAGCATACATCCCTGTACATTTATCGCACTGCCACAGTTTGCATTTTATGAAGCAAATAATTCCATTGTATATTATCAGTGGATTGTATGTTTTTTTTTTTTTTATATTTTCAAAGATAACATCTTTTGTATTGAATTTTAAATGCATTGTTGGGTAGGCTTATTACACATGAAAGCATGTGAATGCAAGGAACAAATGTGTATTTAAAAACCATGAAACATATTTTATCACATTTTGAGAAAATTATTTTTAAAACCCAAATAGGTGAATGTGCATGATCTGCTACTATTTGCTCAAAATAATAATCCTTGCAAAAGTTTTTGAAACTCTGGTGCATGGCTTTCAAGGGAAGGAACAATGCGACTTTGTTTTCAGTGTAAAATTTGTGTTTCAAGCATATTGTACAGTAATTTAAAGTCACATTACGTGTATTCAGAAAGAAGAATACAGTGTTTTGCCATTTTAACTAGATATATTTTTGTGTATTCCTAGGTCTGTGTCAACAAAGACAGGATGTTAACTTTTGATTCAGAAGTATGGCATATTACCTGCTATACAATATTAATTAATATGAAAATGTTCAGACATTATTTTGAAGCAAACTAAAATTCTTTCATATGTGTTGTGTATTATTGTGTATATAGTTGGCAGAATAACGTTTAGATAGGCAGTAGGGAATAGTCAGCACGGCAGGTTGGCAGGACAACAAGTGAGAGGCAGTATGTGATATGGCGCGGGACCAGAACAACACAAAACATGTTGGCAGCGTCGGGATGTTGCACATTTATCACGTAACTAATTCCGGGCGTAAACTATGA
>PNEQ01115765.1:0-11218 GCA_003012365.1 Medauroidea extradentata
CCTACTACGTCTCACCTACACTCGATTGTGACAACTACTCCTGCCTGATTATGACAACTCCACAACCCAGCCACATTTGTATCTCCTAATACGTCTCCCCTACACTGGATTGTGACAACTACTCCTGCCTTATTATGACAACCCCACAACCCAGCCACATTTGTATCTCCTACTACGTCTCACCTACACTCGATTGTGACAACTACTCCTGCCTTATTATGACAACCCCACAACCCAGCCACATTTGTATCTCCTACTACGTCTCACGTACACTCGATTGTGACAACTACTCCTGCCTGATTATGACAACTCCACAACCCAGCCACATTTGTATCTCCTACTACGTCTCACCTACACTCGATTGTGACAACTACTCCTGCCTGATTATGACAACTCCACAACCCAGCCACATTTGTATCTCCTACTACGTCTCACCTACACTCGATTGTGACAAATACCTCACAACATCAACCCAAAAATAAAATATGTCAAATACAATACCAGATTATGACAAACTTCAACCAAACAATCGATTATTTCAAATGTCATTACAGATTATGACAGACATTAAGCCAACAATCGATTATGTCAAATGCAATACCATATTATGTCAAACATAAACACAACAATCGATTTTGTCAAATGTCATACCAGATTATGACAGACATTAAGCCAACAATCGATAATGTCAAATACCATGCCATATAATGACAGACATCAAGCTAACAACCGAATATGTCAAATGCCACACCAAATTATGACAGACATCGAGCCAGCAATCGATTATGTCAAATACCATACCAGACTATGACAAAATCATCAACCCAGCAATCGATTATGTCAAATACCAGATTATGACAAACATCAAATCAACACACGCTTCAGTCTAATACTTTACCAATTTATGACTAACTACCAAGTAAACATCGATTCGGTCAAATGCAATACCAGATTATGACTAACAATCTTTCAACACTCAATTATGACGAATACCTTACCATATTATGACTAACATCAAACCAACGAACTATTGTACCAATACTCTACCAAAATATGACAAACTGCCAACCAATACTCAATTGTGACAAATATCTTGCTAGATCAAGATTAACATCAAACCAGCGCTTGACAACGTCAAACATTTTACCAAAATATGACTAACATCAAACCAGCACTGGACTGTTTCAAATACACGTTACAAGTGTATGACTTACATGAAACCATCATTTGATTGTGTCAATTACCATACCACACTGTGAACTACAAACATTCAATTGTAACAAACGCATTACTAAATATTAACTAACATCTATCCATCCCTTCATTGTGTCAAGCATCTTAAAATATTACTACTAAAACAAACCAACACTGAACTGTATTATATACATTGCCAGATTAAGACGAACATCAAACCAACTATTGACTGTGTCAAATACCTCATCATATCATGACAAACATCCAAAAAACGTTCCTTCGTGTCAAATACCCCACCATATCATGACAAACATCCAACAAACATTCCTTTGTGTCAAATACCCACCAGATTATGACAGACATTAAGTAACAGACTGTCATGTCAAGTACCCTACCAGAGTTCATTACATCCTCATCTTGTCGATTTATGATCGTGACTACCAACTATGGCCAGTGTGAGTACCGCTTCTTAGTGTCAAGAGTGCTGCATCGAGTCAAACATTTTGTCGTGGTAATAACATATGTACAAAACTGTATTGAAGTAAAATATATTTTATCAGCATTATTTATGGTACTGTTTAATGAATATTCCACAACGTTTTATTATTACACATTATAGTTTCTTAATAATGTAACACATGGGTTTAAGATATGCTATTGCAATACTTTCTTATTGTGTATTGTTGTGTTGCGTGATTTTTGCTTTACTGTAATAGTAGTCGTATCAAACATTTGTGAGACGGTAAATAAGGTGAGTTGAGTATAGAATAATTTGTGAAATTAATTACTGTTGCAGGAGATACTTTTCTTACCAAAATATAGATTCTTGTAGATTCATCGATAAAACATATACACAGCATTGAAAATAGATATAGTGCACTTCATTGAAGATAATGAAATATATTAAAAGAACTTGATTATTTAATTTAAAAATCTCTCACCCTTCGTCAAACACATAATTTAGGCACAATTTACCATAAGTAGAGAAAATTTTGAGTTTGGTTTAAAATATATTGATACTAGGATCAAAGTTCCTCGGCTAGGGATAAAATTAAATTTTGGTATCTATTATATATGTTGCTCAGTCGTAAAACATAACTTCTAAACTCAGGACCACTGGGTTTGAGCTCGTTGACAAAGATTAGGCACACCAAACTCTAATGGAATAAAATGTTACAATTTCATTTAAATTTTGTAAACATAAAATTTTATGAAATAAATTTTGATAGAAATATCCAAGTCCGTATTTGAAGAGGTCGGCCTTGTCCACAAGATGGATATTCATAGGGACGCTAGAAGCATAGGTATTCAAAATGGCTATTCTTACAATGTAGACCTGAAGTTCTCGGCGTCTTCATGACACTTCAAATTAGCCTATATATTGCTACTGAAGTGAGCCTCTTCTGAAAATGGCCTAAAATTAACAGACATACTATCGTCTATCTAAATAAGTTCCCTGACCTAACCTTAGGTCGACGGTAGGAATAAAATGATGCATTTTCTGCTGGGCCGAGTCTACCGCATGCTTCTTCTATCGCAATTCAGGGAACTCTTTTTACTTCCTCTTATCACATAACATATCTATGTTCTCTTTCAAATTGGGAGCCGTTGCCTTGGCAACCAATCAACAAAAGAGGTATAAAACCTGCAATCTGCTCAGAGAAATCTCTCTGGAGTAGATAAATACTCTTTACTTACAAAGTAAAAATAACTAGAATTATACTAAGTATAATCATATAGTAATTAAAATTTTAAACACATATTTCAAAATCACATTAAAATATTAACCAGATGTTGGAATAAATTAAGAAAAATATTTAAATAAACAATTATGCAACAATTTGGTAATATTAACATATTCATAAAATATTTGCAATATTTTCAAAGAAGAAAAGTTATATGAGCGTTTTCAGAAATTCAACAACAATCTCAAATATCTTCTAGATAATTTAACGTCTATGAGAAATAATTAGTAGGCCTATTATTTTATGAGCGAGAGGTTTTCTTAATCTAACACAAAACAAATATAATATTAAATTAATTAAGTTCGACAAAAATTACTTTATTAAGGCGGGAGCTGTCAAAATACTAAAACTTCTGATGTTTTTTCTAACAATTTCTTTCTTAGTCTATTAGATCCTCAATTATATAACAAACATTACAAACTGTGACGATCTCGTTACACTATACTATGCTAATAATTAAAAAATATCCGCCATATTGATAATACGCATGCAGGATGAATGCAATATGCACTAACCAAGTCAACTTTGTATGCAGTATATGTGTACCAAGTTTGATGAAATAGTAAAGTTCTCTTTCATCTAGCTATACCAAAAAATATTTTAATGTCCACCATTTTGTAAATATAAAAAATGCGTAAACAAAATATTAAAAAATTATGCCAGATTATAAATAACTATTTGTGTACAAAGTTTGATGAATTTCGGTCCTCTGATTCAAAAGTTTTCAGAGACACACACACGCATACACACACACCTACATACACACAGGAACACAGCCAGAAAGTAGATCTCATAAGCCTATTTTTTCTTCAGAAAGTAATTTAATAAGATAGTATTAGATAAGTTTAGTATGTACGGGGACACAACCTGCAGGTTGGTGGAGCAGGGAAGCCATAGTGGCAGCATTGCATTATGCAATTTTTAGCCTAATTTCCGAAGGAAAAAAGAGGCCTATGAGATCACCTTTCTGTGTGCGTGTGTGCGCGCGCGTTTGTGTTTGAAATACAACTCTGAAGAGGTAAAGAAGGGTCAAATGTAAACGAATCAAAAACACATTTTACCCTACTTTACCTCATTGGAGTTGTATTGATATATAGCTGGATTTATGTGTAGCAATATTCTGTAAATAACTATAGAAGCCAGCCTGAATGTGTGTTTTGAGCCAGGAGAGAAGTGTCCAAATTAATCGTAGATTTAATTACACACACAAGTTTATTTACGATTTCTCTATCTACCATAAAATTGCTTAAAAACCATAAGTGTTATGAATCGCAACTTGCAGAAAGCAGGTGGAAAAAACACAATTTTCACTAATACGAAAACGAGTTGTAAACTCAAGAGTTTTCAAACAAATAGGGTTTATGTAAGTTTTATAATTTATTCCTTAGAAAGAAATTAAGTGTCCCATAGAGATACATACTACGTAGAATTCTAGTAATTGAAGCAGTTATTAATCAATATTATTACGCACATTGTTTACAAGATTGTCTTACATTCAATTAATATTGAAAACTTTAAAATAAAGTTAAATTATGTTTATGTTGTTATGGAATTGCAGATACGTTTTATCTTATGTATTACAAGTGGTTTTCTTGTATTTATGTAATTGTTATGTTTATTGTGTTATTTTGAACTGTAATTGATTTTAAATTATAGAAACTGCCTCAAATAATGTTTTATAACCTAAATTGCGTATTTCCAATATTTAAATATTTTATTTATTTTATTGAGGATACCTACGCAGATTTACATAATGTATCGGTAATTTCAGTAGTTTAAGCGCCATTTAGCATTTATTTTATTCTTGTTTCAATGGGCAGAAGTTTAAAACCTCCTAGACAATAAAGCCTTAAACCAGACCCTTTTTAACTACTGCGTTGTTGAAATTGTGCATTGTTCTATCTCCTTTTATATACCAGAAAGATGTCACTGCAGATAGGTCTGCAAGAACCTATCTTTTGCTGTCGCCATCGTTATTCAGGAAGCTCCGGGGATATAGCTTAGAGTAGGAAATCAACCTACAAATATTTGGCCATTTAATAAGATGCAACGTTTTTGATTAGCTATTCAAATTAATAGCTTTGTGGTGAGCTTCATGTCAGCGACTGCGAGACTGTAACATCAACGCTTTTATACTTATTTATTTGACTCTATTTTATTATGATTATCCACCGCTTGGGATTTTATATGTGGTAACTGTGTCGGAAAAAATTTTGATTTGATGTTTGTCAGGAGAATGGTCAGCCTTAATTACTTATAGTATTAATTTGTTGTGTTAAAGATTTGAAACATTGGTATTTTAATCCCGAACATATACTCCCAAGGCCAGAGGTATGATTTTAAGGTATTACGTTTTCTACGACTGTTGAGCCGAGGTTTTCTATATTACAATGTTTCGAACCCTGAGATTTTAACTAAATTAAACCATCCTGCTTTCACCTACATCACACCGCTAATGAGAGAACCGCCCACATAATATGTCAGGAAGTTATGTTTCTGTGCAGTGAAAGGGTATCATCTAGATTTAGTTGTGTAGGGAATGGCATCAGTAATTTTATGTGTGTTAATAAATTTATCTTTTCCAGCATTTACTTTAATATTATTCTTTTCAGTAATAGGTATCACTTATCCATATCGACGTAGTCGGCATTAACATACACTATCTATAGTTTTCATATTTATCACTTATTTAATAATATCCATCCATCGGACACATAAGAGTTACAATGTTGCAAGTATTCTACTGTGAATATATCTTAAAACGAATTCCGAAGTTACACAGATATATTTTAATAATTTATGACCGTTTCTTCTTGTTTGACATGTAAATTATTGACATCTGCCATTATCATTTTGCCCATTTAATCAAATTATTTCGTTTGAAATTTGCATGATGCAAGTAATAACATCTATTGTAAATCAGTATCTATATATTGTACAACACGTGGTGACTGCTGTATGTAATAAGGTAGTTGTTAATGAAACGCTATGAAGCTCATAGCTATGATTTCTGTCACCCTAGTCTAACTAGGATTCCGGCAAACACTTGCTACTACATTTACTGGCTTACTGGTTTAGTTTTACACATTATTTTTAAGTAGCACGTTTTATGGCAATCGTTTACCTTTAAATGTAGCTCTCAATTTGGCGCAACTGTTATGTTTTAGTTTTAATTGACAATATTGTATTTTTCAAATATGTAAGTACCAAAAAACAATGTTACGGATTAGAAGTTTTTAAACAAAAACAGTGCAACAAATTAGAAAACGTATTTGGAATATATTTAGTTAGTACAAGTTATCACAATATATTCGTACAAAATACAAAATGTACCGACCTATTTTAATGGTCAAAACCCGAATGAATATTTATTTATTTTTTTTTTTTTTTTAATTCTTATACAGCTACATTAATGGCAATGTACACGTAACCAGTAAGGTCAAATAAATTGGAGGAAGCTGCAGATGGAAATGTTTAGGAATACGTACGGTACATGTTTTAGTCATGATCGAATATTGTTCATATAATAGTACAACCATAGTATATAAAACATTTGAGGATTCCTGTTACATGATATTTCCTTACTTGTATTATGTCGACCTTTCTCCCTGCTTACTAGAGTTCTCTCTGTGTTATATTACTCTTAGAAGCGTAGTTGTTCCTTCTGTGTCTTACTTTATCGATGAACGCGTCTGCTTGTTTGAATTTAATTATTTATTCGATAACCATTTATCTCTGACGACACTGTTCACATAAGCACATAAGAGGTCGTATTACTGGAAGTCATGTTGTAATAAGTGATCTCAGGTAAACAAACTTTAACCACAATTAAAAAAATATCAACTTCTTAAAAAATTTTAAACCTGTTAACTATATGATGAAACAAATATGTTCCGCATGATTTAACAACATGAAATACTATTTTACGCTCAGTATATATTTGGTAGAGGCCGAACTATTTCATTCGCGACATAATTTGAAATTTGTAAAATTCATACTATGTGAGAAAATAATATTAATACGAAGGTTCCACACTTAAATTTTACTTCGCAGATAAAAAATTTAATGTAATGCCAACGTCCTAAACTTGTTTTGTGCTACTCCTCACATACATCCCACCGTTACCCTAGGTCTGTGCTTTATTCCGTACCTCCTCCCTCCCTTCCCCTAATGTAGGTATTAACTTGAGGCAATCCTACTTTAGTTAACTCTTAGGCACGAAACCAACAAGCGACGGCCTCCCAATCCTCGTCTATATTCCAACAACTACTGAAGAACTGGAAATATAAATACTGCCATAATATTTAGCAAACTAAAGACATCATACACATGAAAATCTGCCTCATTTGTATTAAATATCGAGACGAAAGTTGTGTCGATTTTAGTAGACAAATAGGTGATGTTTCGAAACATCAAAATTCTGGTAGTAGAGAACGTTTGCCTCGTGTGTAAGTTTCATAATTCATCCCAATTATCTGTAACGAAACAAAGATGCAGGTTTCAGTGCAATAAGATAATTAAGTGGGACGTATGTGACTCAATATTTTAGACTTTATCTTTTTGAACTATATTTTCTGGATAATTCATAACAGTCATCTGCGCAGGAGGAGATATTGTGTCCTTGTTAGTAAGTAAGTCTGGCTGCATGTATCCACATGAGATTGTACGTGTTTGCACATGATGCACATGTACACTCTGGAGATCATACAAACTGCTCCAGCAGGTGAGTGTCACGTACTGACAATATTAGTGACACTAATGCCTGTCTTTTCACTTGCACATGTTACCTTGTTGTAGAGACTGTGAAACACGCAGCATTACTGACTCCGCACACTGATAAGAAATGCATCGTGTTTTATCTTTGTATTTCAATGCAACTTCTTTGTGAAGTATTCTCATCTCACCAAGTACAACCTTAAACCTCATAAATAATAACCTGCTGTTACCAAGAAAATCTAGACTCTGAAACAAGGATATGTCTACTGGTTTCTACAATAAGAAAGTAGCCACAAAATTGTTTTAAATGGATTAATTCAGGAAATTCTTCATCAAATGGCACATTTATTCTTCACTGTATTTTTTTTTTGCAATGTGTCGCTACAATATATATACATGTATATACAATATATATATATATTAAAATTTATTTATATTTATTTATAATTTAGAGCACAATAATTAATAGGAAAATGGATTTTTGAATTAATATTTTCTAATACAAAAATTACTTTTCAACATGTTCCCTTGCAACTTATTTATTTTGCTTCTGTACACAACTGACTTGTATACATATATCTTATTTCCATTAGAATAACTGTACACGATACAATTTGAAATAAAAACAGCTCTGTATATGAGAATCCAACCAAATACCAACTCACTTGGTGAATCTCACAAGTTATCTCAGTCACGGACATTTAAATAACGTGATTATTAAATAATTTTTAGGAAGACCCTCCAAATAAAACTTAGTTTTAAATTTAGGTATTTTTGTTTGAAAATTTATAGTAATTTAAATAACAAGTGATTTTACATTATTTTTCACCTTACGTGTTTTATGTACCGAAACATCGTTGCATTACCGAAAATTAGAATGTAAATGTAATTTAAAATATTTATATGTACACTAAGCAGAACACGTAGTAGTACTTTGTGTAATAACTTAAAATTAATTTAGCAGTGAAAGTGTATTAAATTACATATCAATAAGTAAACTCAAGTAAGAAACAAATGTTAAATATTCATAATAATGTATTAGACAATTACAAATTATACACTGAACACTGAATAAAACAAAAATAATTGGTAAATAATACTGATAGTGTTATATTCGCATATATAGAAAATAAAGAATAATAAATTGTTAAACAACAAATACAAAAAAATATCAAATGTATACAAAATGCATATGTTAAAGACACTTTTCAAAAAAAGCTACTAATACAGAACTCAAAAGAAATACGGAAATTATACTAATATAAATCGAAAGATATGAGTATAATTTTAAATTTTAAGCTTTTTTTTTGACGTTGT
Organism: Medauroidea extradentata; assembly: GCA_003012365.1. Classification (NCBI taxonomy): domain Eukaryota; kingdom Metazoa; phylum Arthropoda; class Insecta; order Phasmatodea; family Phasmatidae; genus Medauroidea; species Medauroidea extradentata. The sequence goes on from PNEQ01115765.1 coordinate 8,973, forward strand.
CAATCAAAAAGGAATATAAAAGCCGTTAAATGAAATAAGTATTATACTAAGTTTATCAAACAATCTTCAATTCAAACATTACGTTAATGAAAATGTATATAAACGTTTATATTAAAAAATAAAAACTAAGGACGTGGTTACACAGGACACTGAATTAGTTAATTTTAAACATGTTTAACAATACGCTTGGTTACACGATGTCTGAAGTAGGTCCTATCAGCGTTATTTCTTATTCTAACTGTACAGGTTGTGAAAGTACATCAGATTGACATCTCTTCTATGCTGTGCTGTGATTCGCTCGTTAAATAAACCATTGCGACAAGATGGGTGACAGCAGGGAGTCTTGTAACAGGGCCGTAAATGACACGAATAGAAAATTTATTAAAGTTTATTGTACGTGACTTACAAGTAAAAGTAACTGCACGATAAAATGCGCATAACCTCAAAACACAAATTAAGCAACGATATGTAAATAAACTGTTGTAACAGAACACTGTTGATTATGACTCCAACAATCGAGTGTCGTGTACCCTCCGAACATATTTACATAGACAGCTATTTAACTGATCGTGTATAAAAGTGGCAGACTAAAACTGTTTACTGAAACAACTTTAGAGTGCCGTGTAGGTATACATACGGACTAAGAAAACTGATTATATTAAACAATAGTAAACAAAACTAAACTTGATGTTATTTCCTAAAATTTTGTTCCAAATACAACCTTTTTTGTTAACGTGTAAAAAAAATTTACAAACTTGAAATTATAACAGTCTTCAATACTGTGAAAAACTAAAAAATATTAAAATAGATCGCAGGCTTTCGCGGCCGTTGTCTGCATTTTCTTGGCTTCTGTGTGTGAGCCGCGTCAGGAGATTGTCTTGCGACGTTTCGGCAGTCATTGCAGCTGGCATCATCAAGTAGTAAGAGTTGGATGGTAGATGCCGCCGCCGTTTCCTCGTATGCCATCCGAGGCCGTGCTGTCGCGAGGCCGAAAGCCGAAGCTTTCATAACTCGCTGGGTGTTTGTAAAATCAAATGCACCCGGACAGTCTAGTTTCAAATCATTGGAACGGCGGCGGGGCGCGTGTAACTGTTTTCGCTGGACTCCAGACCCGTTTTTTAGGCTGTAGAGGGAGGTTGTTGCCATTAATAAAATTACCTGTTTGTATAAACGGCGAGGGAGTTAAGCTCCCCTCCAGAGAGGCTGGAGTGATGTAGTGTCGTGATGTCTGTATAGTGAGGTGAGTGTTGTCAGCAAGTGGCTAGCTAAACTCGTGGAGTAGTAATGCGGGTGTCCCTACGACCATGAGAGCCGCTCCAATCAATCCTAGCCTGCTAACTGAGGATCAGGCTTGACACTCCCATGGTTATTTCATCGTGTATTCGTTTGTGACAAGAGGAGAGAAAACCCTTAATATTTGTTAATGAGCGCTGAACTGAGAGATGTAAATTGTCTCGACCTGAAACAGAAAATTATCAGAAGTGCTGTTAACATGTCCCTTTAATATATACAATGTCACAATAACAGTCTACTTTTTTTTTAATTTTACTTCATTTACTTTTTCTTTAACATAATTTTTGACAGATCAAATTACCTACTAGGAAAGTGAGCAGCTTGAAAAGCTTACTCAATAAAAAAGAATGAGAAAAAAGCTTCCTGTTGGTAAGGAACAATTTATATTAAATCACAAATAGTAGGCCTACTTCTAAGACTAAGCAAAATATATCTAATTACTATCTTGACAGTGGTGTGTCGTGTCACTGTAGAGTAACATAGTTGTTTTTGTATTTTATTTAAATTTTTTTTGATTGTTTTGTTTACTTTTATTATTTTGTTTATTTTTTTATATAAATATTTGAAATAAACTACATTTAAGTATAGTGCCCCTTTCCCTCTGCCTAGGACTGGTGTGCATGCCCCTGGCCTGGTTCGCGAGGGAGGCTTACTCACGTCCCTACACAGCCAGCCCCTGACAGAGCTCCTCGTGTGTTTGTGTCGTGTCTGTGTTGTATGACGTTATGTGTATACGGTGTGGTGTGTGGCTTGAATGCCGCCGAGTTCTCATATGCCATCAGATGGCCGTGCAGTCACGAGACCGGGAACCTGAGTTCCCATAACTCGTTGGGTGTATCGTAAAACAAGTGCACCCCGACTGACTAGTTGCAAATCATTGAACCGGCGGCGGGGCGCGTGTATATGTTTTGGCTGGGTTCTGGACCCGTATTTTAGACTGGACGGAAGTTGTT
>PNEQ01115766.1:0-11217 GCA_003012365.1 Medauroidea extradentata
TTGTCGCGTAGTTGGCCATGTCATAAAGTGTAAATGCGGCCGAATGGACACTCGATTCCACCAGACCTTAGCGCAACGTACTTTAAATGCTTTTCCTATCCAAACAAAAACACAATATCTTTAATACTTTTTGATTGAGAGTTATTACACTGAAGCTCTGCACTCGGCTTCGCAGCCGAGGCAGACGGCGCCCTTAAGGTTACAGTTGTAGCTACGATGGCCTGGTGGGTAGGCGACTCTTCCTGCGCCCGGATGTGAACACTTGTATAATGTGCAGACTCCTTCAGGGCGTCTACAGTACTATATTGATAGAGATGATGGTTTATCGCGGTAAAACTTGACTCTTAATCTGGGTTTCAACACACGGTCAGCTTACCAGAAGATTACTGGTTTTCGCTTGTACGTGGAGCTCTTGTCTTATTTGACTAAGCCAATAAGAATCCCGCTATTGTAATATTTGGTGCCTGTTATTGGTCTGCGGACAGCTACGTTGTGTCAGAAGTACAGCACCCAATCATTTGTGTTGCAAATGACTACAGTGTTTTCAAGGGTATGTTGGCAGAAAACATTTTCGCGATATGCCATCATCTCTAGATATTGATGAAAAGTAGGCTTATACCCTGGCACAGTTTGGTAACGTGTTTTTGAAACTCGCTGTATACGTAATGTAACTATGAATCGCGGCGTAGTAAATTCAACACGTTACAATTAAACTGCCACGTCTGCGTGCTTAATGACTGCTTGGAGAACCTTGAAAAGTGCTCATTGTACTGTGAATAGCCAACTCCAAGCATACTTTTACTACGGGCGGTGGCAAACGTTCATTACAAAAGGTCTGAAACATTACGAATCAAAGTGACTCTTCCTATGAACTTTTAGTTTGAGCCACGATTTTTTTCTTACAGTACATTAAACGTCCGCCACGTTTAAGTTTTCCGTTGTTAGTTATTTTCCCTTGTCGAAAGGTAATTTGGAATAGCGTAGTAGTATATGTCGTTTCTGGATCACAAAACTGATATCACAGTACTGTCGTCGCCTCAGGATCAATTAGATTAATCCCGTGATTTAAAATGTTTAGTTCTTCAAGTTACATAGCGCAGCGCTTGTTTGTGAACGGGACAGGAGATCGAGAAAAGAAGTGGCATGACAAAGAATAAAATGTTTCATAAAACTTCGTGATAAATATCATCCCATTTTTTATCGTTCACCTTCCTCAGTGAGATTCGCCAGCCTCGCATATTCTCGTTTAGTTTGATTGCATTAGTTATCGGCTAACCAGCGTCCGCGGCGGTCGAGGGGTCAGACCTATCGTCTTCCATATAGGCTGTCCGGGCTCGATCCCCGGCGGGTTCTATCGTGTGAGAAACGTGGCTGACGTTGCAGTTGCTCGGCGGGTTTTCTCGGGTATCTCCTGTTTCCTCCGCCCTTTCCCATTCATTCCGTCGCTGCTCCATAGTCATCTCACCTCACTTCATCCATTCTTCGGGCCAGACGGGCGACAGGCATATCTCGCTAGTCGAGCAACCGGCCCAACTTTCACCTCGGCCTTAATACACAATGTAACCATGCCCGAAGACGGGAACACGCAGGGGATTTTTTTTTTCACCCATCTGGTAACCGCCTTTAAGTATAGGAAGTGCAGTAGATAACCGTTCGTAGAATGCGCGTTTGATCCCTGCCTTGTAACCATTCCAAACATGGCTTGGAATAGATTAGGCCTACGCCAGTGTGGTAGTATAAAATGTTATTTCGCGGCTAAGTTGGCACTTTTAAAACCTAAGTTGTTATCTTTGCCTTACCCAGTTTGTGTATTTTCGGCACTTGCTCACATAAATTCAACAGTGCAAGTCACAAACATTACATAGACTTACCTTATTTTAAAGTTAATGTCAATATTAATTTATTATTATTGTCAAGAGGGTCTTCAGAATTCTTCAGTTTACCATGAACAGCGTAGAGTAATAATAAGACCATAACAAACACGATGTTTTAATATGATTACTGCGTTTTATGTTGACAATCTATAGCAACGATTGTCTACCTAACGGATAGTATAAACATGAATGTTTGTTTGTGCGTCTTCTATGCATTCCTATACCATTCATATGATTGCGATGAATCTTTGGTGAGTTGTGCGTCCAGTTGCGAAGGTTTCTACAAAAGTAAAATATACTTTGGGGGAGAGTTGCAAATGTAGTACAGGGGCAGAACAGGGTACCAAAAAATTAGTGAAACAATTTTATTTTTAAAATGTTTCTAAAACGGTGATTAGACCTTTAACATAATTTTGCACCATTTAGCACTTTTAATTTTTTTTTCAGAAATACTATGTAATTAAATTGTAAACCCCGCTCATGTGAAGTCGCGGATACTACGTACTGTAACTATGTGATACACAAACTCAATAAAATCGCAGAAAAATATTAAAATTAATCCTGCACACGTAATATTATGTGAGTGAGAGATTTTGGTCAGCGCTTAACATCGAGGTCTCTTTCGCTGGTGAGGGGTGACATTAGGTGAGTCTGGAGCAGCGCCGGAATGATGCAGCGTGGAATACGGGAGTTCCTCGAGAAAACCCGCCGACCAACGGCATCGTCCGGCGCGATTACCACATGCGAAGTATTCACGTGTAATTTTTGAATGAGGGGGAGCGGGATTTCGTGTTGGGTGGATAACTGAATTGCGGTCAAAATGCTTAAACCGGCCTTAACTTGCATCTAAAATTTAATGTTAGTCGTGAGTGGTGTGGCCAGAACTATTATTGCCGAATACAAGGAAAATAAAGTAAATAAATTGTACAAACACAAATATCTCAGACTGCAAAAACAATTGGATTTATACGACACAACAGTCTCCAAAAGAGAAATTATGTTTATAACTAACAAATCAGGAAATTAATATTGCACCATGTGTATTTCTTTGGAATAGACTTTTCACGTTAAAGTGAGCACTGTTTAAAATTTTATTTTAGCTGTTTTGTATTTATCTTTGGTATTTTCAATATGAAAACTATGGTGAAACTAAAAACAAGTGTAAGCGTTTTAGCACACGGAAAACTTACGACTTTTGGCTGTAATAAAATACAGCTTTTGATTATTATAAATGTTGGGAAGGGCTCAGTTTATACATATACCTGGGTACGTTCCAGAATTTCACACTGCAAACACTTATACAAGTCCAGTACAAATGTCTGTGAGACGTATAGGAAAGTCAGCAGCATCTACAACTGGGAAGTAGATTCCCGTTCCGCCTGCTCGCGCTGTCAACATAGAGCGGGATCTCCAAACTGGAGCGGACCTTGACAGCAATGTGGTCCAGGCTGTGAAGGATGCTGCAGGTGGCAGGAATTGATCTTTCCTCGATCCTTCCTTCTCCTCGTGCAAGACTAGCGCTGCCACAGCCAATACCTCGTCAGCTCCGTCTTCTTAGCGCGCGTTCCTCAGCGACGTTTTGTTTATTTGCGCCGCTCCAGTGAGAGATTCGGCTTCTTTTGTTTGCCTTTTCATCCGGCGAACAACCTGCCCCCCCTCCCCTTCTCACTGACTGTCTCCTCCTTCGTTCTCGTCCTTCTCCTACTGGCTGGTGGGAAATCTACCATGCAGCCATTTTCTCCGCTTTTGTGTGCCTCGGTTCTCCGTGTCCCGCATTTTTCAAACTGATTCATCGCGTCGTTCCTTTCTCCTCTTTCCTCCTTATACCCGGCGCTGAGTAATTTATGTCTCTCTAAGCTGCACGTGGGGACGCGCGTGGCACATTTATCTCCGTCGCCCATGATAAACCGTTACTTATTTATAACGAATTTCGTAATAATTATCTCCACGGAAAGGGCTAGGAACCTTGGGAAATGTTTAGTTACGGTAATTATACGTGTCTTCGCTTAAGACAGAACTTTTTTTTTTTTATTATTTCTTAAAGAGAAGGCGGTAATAACTTTTTATTAAAGCCAGATGCCATGTTGTATAGTGGAGTTGAGCTTGCTACTATTGCAAGTGCAGTTTCGATGAGAAATCAGATTAAATATACGAAATATACGAATTATGTTTCTTTCGACGTTGCGATTTTGATAGTATTGTGAAATCAGTTAATTTTTATATGGATTCCTCCCCACAGTCAAATGCATCTGAAAATGTCTTCTCTCGAGAGAAACAACCCTCTGTACGTATTATTTCGGGCCGAGTTTCGTCAGTTCTGTTTCAGGCCTCAGAAACGGCTTGACGACGCTGACAGTTACATTACGAAGAAACAAGCTTTTAACAATTGGAGTATGCTAGTGATATTTTCAAAGCATTCGTTTTGTAAATTTGCTACGTGATATAGGACATGAAACTACGTATATAAAGAAAATTAGCTATGTCGACAAGTATTTTGTGTTGTAATATTTCCTCTAAATTGAATGCATTGATGTAGATCCACCCGTTACATTGCTAGTTGAGTTCTAGTAGTCTACCGTTATTAAAATAAATTGTACATCATTATTAATTAAATTAATTTCTAACGAGAAAACAGCAAATTTTCATTAAAATTAAACTTTGCAAGTAAGGTAGGAAAAAGAACAAAAATTTTGCATTGGGGCTTTGGCTAAGTTTATGCTTTGCAGTACGTAGCTAGGGTTTTGTTGTGTCCATACATTCTGAGGAACACATCAATTTTAATTAGAATCTTATTTGATCCAGAAGTTTTCAATATTTTTTTCCAGAGCTGGATGGTTTTCTAACGTGAGTATTTGTAGCAGCGGTAAGTTTATCTTCTTGGCACGCTCTTATGCATGCACATGTTAAGTGTAAAAAAAAAATATATATATATATACACGCGCACGCACACAAACACACACATAGTGTCCAGAAACAAACGCCTAATAAGTACACCTTGCGAATCCTGGGCTAAATTGAAGACGAAAATGTAAGTGGCAAAATGTTTTACGACGACATTTTACGTGCACAATGTGGCAACGCTGCACGGAGAAAGTCCCCTCTTACGCTCCACATCCAGGTTTTATTTTACGTATGTTACGTCAAGTAAACGTAGACTCATGTATTGCACGGGATTTTAACCTGTACTCATAATGTGCAGATCAGAACAGCAGTAGGCTACCTGTTAAGATTATTAAGATACATGTGTATATATATATATATATATATATATATATATATATATATATATATACACACACACACACACACACACACACACACACACACACCTGTACTCATAATGCGCACATCAGAACAGTAGTAGTAAGATAATTAAGATATATATATATATATATATATATATATATATACATACATAGTGTGTGTGTGAACATATAGAACGCATTTGGTTACGCTAATGTTCAACACTTGTGCCAACACTGGTGTGGAAGTAAAAATATTTCAGAATTTAACTTGCCAAAGTTGTGAATATGAATTTTAGCATTATGTTTGAAATATTTATTAGGTCTACTAAAATTCGATAGTTTCTAAATTTGGCAACAAGTTTTTAAGATAATTCTATTAGGTCACATTTTGTCAGCTTTGAAATTGATGTAATAGGAATCATTTATTTTATCACAGATTCTCTATCCAAACATACTTCGTGGAAGCTTAGTGGGCGAAGAAAGTGACACCGTTTGAAATTAATTCATTCGAATACAACTGTAGCATTATTTTTATGAACTGAACTATCGGATGATACCCATGTACATTTTTAGAATCCAAAAATTTGGAAATATTAATGTGCAGTTCGGAATGTAGAACATCTAAAAGGGAACGAAGGGGTGATAAATGTGATAAACAAGAATATTCGAGCCTGTTTTTTAGGTTTCCGACCCAAAGGAAACCAGGGCCAATTTGAGAGAGGGTTTATGAAAGTATGCTACAATGCTACAAATTTTGCGACACCATTCCTTTTAAAGGTGAAGAAAAATTTTATGTTGCCTACATTTAAAATTCCGTATTTTCTACATCCATTTTCTACATCCATTTTCTCGAAAACGGTGCTGCGACAAGGTGGTCTTTTTTGCCTATTGAGTCATCCTACTACCAGGTTTGCCATTTAATAGCTACAAGAAAAAAATTCAATGGTACAATCTCTTTGCCGGAAAAAGGCTTCACCAACCCACATTACCTACTGAATGTAAAAGGTATTCGAAACCGTTATTTCACAGATTGCAGATCTTGTTATGACTAAACCGTACCCAGAAATTCATTACATATTCCTCCTTTCTTTTAGTTATTTTAACAAGTGTTTTTTCTATATCCCAGTTCGTGAATTTCTCCCTTTGTGTCTGCGCTACTCAAAAATTTTGATTACATAACTACTTTATTATTATTTTTTAACAAAGAATCGTCTCGCAAAGTTTGTAACATACTTTCGTGTACATCCGGTATATATACATGCGTACATACGTACTTATAACCGTATTGTTTACGCCGACACAATTGTGACGTAATAAACTCCCTCTTTTTCTCGCTTTCTCTCGGTCTCTTCCTTAGCTTCTCTGCCTTCTTCTGAATTTGATTTACGTTATTATTGTGTACTGTAGGGTACATACACACCTGAAAAATGTTTATTCGTTTCAAACGTAAAAACATATCAATATCTTCCTCTCAACAGCTTGTAAACTTTTATATTGCGAAACTTACAACAATAGTTGCAGCGAACTGTGCTGATAGGTGCTTCTTCCTGGATTACATACCGACAGATTTACATACATATTTTGGCGTTGAAAATTAAATATTCGTATTTATAAAAAGTTTTTTTTTTTATTTTGTAATGCTATTGAGGTAGTGCGGTGCCTCAGAAAATAATTGACGGTTGTGTCGTCAGAAACATTTACTGAGGCTAATGAAGCTTAACAGTTTCTCTGCTGCGTGCGAGAGAGAGAGAGAGAGAGAGACGGAACGCAGCGAGCAGGTCTTGATCAGTATCGATTGTGTAGGTGGAGAAAGGCCGGCCAGATGCGGCCTGAGAATAACGACCTCGTTGGTATGCAGCACTCGTCACAGAAGCGTTGTCTCCGATAAAGCACGGAGCATCTCTCGTGAATAATGCAGTCGCACAGTTTGTTCGTGCCAACAGCGGCTGCCCTGTGCACGCTACATCGTGGTCTTTGCCCCAGTGACTGGCCACTTTCTGCCTTGTTGGATCGACTTTCCTCTCAATAAACCGTGCACGAGTACGCATCTGACTTGTACGGTGTTATGCAACGATAGATTATGCGCCAATTGAGGAGTTGGCTGGAATAAAAACCTCAGTGAGAAACTTCCGTTATGAGATAATGACAGGGCTAATGTTTCGAAGAGATTCGTTTTGTTTTATTTTACGTCTCTCTCATGTGATTTTCTCTTAATGCAAATTAACAGTAGCTATTTACATTACACAAATTAATACTATTTACTATAAACACTGTTATTTATAGCATAGTTATATGAGCACGAATAAAGACAAAAATGCATAACTTGGTGAAGAATTGTGATATCGGTTCAAAAATAGTTGTATGGCTTTAATAGATATAATGGAACATGATAAAAAGTTTGATGGAAGAAAGGCCTTAGCCTTTGTTCCAGTCAACTCCTCAATTGCTGGTTGGTTGTAAAAATATTTTTCTGCTTTGAAACGGTCTTATAAAATGTATTTTGCTCCTGTATATTGTGGATATCAATATTTGATATATAGGACTAACATAATTTTTGTAAGACTGTGAGTGAGTCATGTTGGTCAGCGTTTAACATCGAGGTATTCAGCGCTGGTGAGGGGTGACATGAGGTGAGTATGGAGCAGCGCCGGAATGAAAGGGCGAAGGAAACGGGAGATCCCTGAGAAAACCCGCCAACCAGTGGCATTGTCCCGCACGATTCCCAAATGCAAATATACGAAAAGCGACCCTCGCCGGAAATCGAACCCAGATCGCCTAGGTGGGATGCGAATGGTCCGACCATTCAGGCACCGCGGCCCATAAATAAGTTAAGTTTCGCAGACCTACATACATGAATTTAACACTCATCAGTGAAAGGAATGGTAACTGTTGCACAGATTTTTGTGCACTGCGGATAAACGAGTGTAGTGAATTTGGATTTACGTCTCGTCTACAGAGGTCGTTATAGACGGTTACACATAATTTGACAAAAGGACAGGGACTGGGAGAGGAATCGGCCATGACTTTTGTTATGGAATCACCCTAGAATTTGCCTTGAGCGATTTAGGTAGAACAGGGAAAACTGAAACCAGAAAGGTCGTAACCGGGAATCATACCAGAGTCTCCCGAGTGAGCGTCCAACGCGTGTCGTTTTCGGAACACGTGTAACGGTTTATTTTTGAGGCGTCTGTATAAACTGACCGTATGTCTACTGTCGTAACTTTTTACTGGTGCCTTCTTTTGACCAATAACGGAGAAGAAATACTTTTTTTTTCTTGAAGCACCATTGAAGAGGAAAGCGGAAGTTATGAAAATAAATTAAAAATCCTAACAGAACAATTGTATTAAGCACTTCTATTGGCAATTTTTAAATGTTCAGAACAATAACGCTGCATATGTGTCTGGCATCCACAACCAAACAGTCTGACCAAACGTTCAACTGTCCGAAGTGTAAAAACCTGAACTAACCTTGCACATTCGGTCAGTTGATACACATGTCTTCTGCCTGAGGGATCATCTGACCTAAATAGTAGAGCAGCTGAACATTCGTTTTAGGAGTTTGTTATTCTGAAAGATATTACGAGATATCGTAAGTTCTCATTGGCTAGAAAACATAAGGTCCGCCTTTGTAAAAGTTGTTGAAATGGGGGACTTGTTCCATACTTATTGATAGAGACCGGAAAATTCGCTGGTTCACTGACCTACAGGAAAGCCTCCAGGAATATCAGTGAACTCTGGTAGACAGAAGCTGTTTATTGATTATCACTGTCACAGTGATATGGGCCTTCATTTAGATACGTGTTTGTTATTGGTTCAGCTACTCCAGTAGTTGTCAAAATACTCAAAGATCAATTACGAAAGTGACACGAACTGTCAGTGGTTTGAATTCTACCGTGTTCCAAAAAAAAAAAAAAAAAACAGCGAAGTTTTTATCCCTACTTATTGGCTAAGGTCGAATGAAGGAAGGGTCTTGGAAATATTTCGATCAGTTGAACATTTGGACAGTTGATTTTGAAGGTATTCCCCCTAGGCACGAGAACAAGAGGTGTAAAACGCCACGCTCCAGACCAGATGGAGAAACGGAACGCCACACACAGTGTTGCAACCGCGGAGTGTAACAACTACCTGGGAATGCGAGCCCGCTAATCACCAGGCGCGATAATTTACGGCACTTCTCCTTGTAGCCTGTAAACACGGGCTACAGTTTAACGTCGGCCGCGGTCGTTAGTTTAATGCCTGGGTCCAGTCGTCCAAGGGACGTCTCTACCCAAGAAGGCGAGGCGTCAAGTATTGCGCGCCGGGTTACGAATGGAAAACGTGAGGTTTCAGTGCCAAAACGGTATCTTAGCTGGTCGTGTTACGGTTAACTCACTTTAAATTGTATGAAGAATGTGCTTGTGTCATAATTTTAGTAGGCCTATGTAGGTACTGACTTGTCTGTAATACATTGTCGCTAACTGGAGTAACTTAATGAATGTTTATAAGACCTGAACCTTCCGGTATAAAAGAATCTTAACATTAACTTTTTACTAAATAATAATTATACTCATAAAAATCAACATATTCCCTGCAACACTTAATGGCCTGTTATCAAATGTAATGTTTTTTTTTTTTTTACGAATTTCGCCTTGTTTTAAGTCTATAGTTACTACACTTCTCAGTGTAGGTATATTAAGAGATGCAACTATCACTTTAGCAATTGATCTCAAACTAATACGTTTGTATGTCTGCAATACACTCTAAGAAATAGTTTGTAAATCTGCTACACGTGCGTATAGGAGCGCTAAGAAAGTAGGTATGGTAGAATTGTTTCCCAGAAATCCATGGTATCAATCCTAAACTTTTTTATATAACAGTCAAATATATACTAAAGTTACCAGACTTGTATTGTAACAAGTGTAAAAGTTTGCATATTTACAAGGCGGAAGTATGGTAACTGTCCCATACCGTGTTTAGGTTAATTACTTCCTAAACATTTAAGGAATTTTTTTACAGTGTAGATAAAAACGAAAGAAGTTGAGTGTTGTAACATTAGACATGAAATTACAGTATGTTCCAAAATAAGGTATAGGTTACCTAAAGGTGCCTAAGTTATTAACACAGCAGTTAAAGGTGAGAATATCATAATCACTAGATATCTTCCTCATAATCCAGAAAACTCAATGCACAGTTAATAGCTGTGTTGTAGGTTGGCAAAAAATTAATATAAACACGCGTTTCGATATGCCCTTACTAAGAGCTATATCTATTATGTGAACGTAACACAGGCTTGCTTTGGGGTTGTCCATACAACCGTACAATATTCTCTGTGTTAGTCCGTTGCTTTTCTTCTTTATTTGCATAATGTGCAATGAAAATGTATGGTTTTTTTTTTTTTACATATCTGCTATTAAAACTCTTGAGTTACCATAACCTGCCCAGGCCATCCACTGAGCGCCGTGCAAAGCTTCTGCCGATAGGCGTTTGTTTCTAAAATTTCTCAACGTGCGTTTGTGATGTCTGCTTAAGAGTTAGTGAACCTGGCGCGTAAGACGTGCTGTAACCAGGTACGAAAAATATTTTTGATTGTGTAACTAACTTATTAAAATGTTTCGAATGTGTTTAGCTACGAAAAGAAGGCACACTTCAAACTGTGTCCTTATGTTTTCAAAAATGTCGCCCGCTACTTAAAACATGATTTCCAAGTTCCTCAAAAGTGCTAAAAATGACTTTTTCACGTTGCTGTAGCTGAGAAAATATCAACCGTAATCGGGAAACCAAATCGTAGAAACCCGCTTTGGACTTTACCACATACTTTCCACAAATAAAATAATAGGGTCATCGCTTGAAGTCCAGTTGAAAAACTGTTTCTACGGAAATACTGCGCGCTAGTTTAGTACTTTGCGCCTAGAGGCGATGAGTAGAGACATGAACTTTTCGCGAAAAGAAATTTGCCTCACTTTGTGTCAGTGACTTGTGTGCACGTCTGCAGACTTGCTTCACGGCCAGAGATTGGATGTTTTGACATTCGTGTGTCGTGGGGTTTTACACGCAAATCACAGACGTGTGGTGTTACAGTAACCTTATTGTGATTGGTACAGTCAAATGAGAAACGTCAC
>PNEQ01115767.1:0-11217 GCA_003012365.1 Medauroidea extradentata
ATTAAAAACATATTAAATAAATGGCCTAGCCGTAACATAAATTCTACCAAGCCCTAACAAATCATAGCAAGAATAATGTATTACAAGAATTGGAAGAAGACATTTATTACTAGAGGTAAAATAATACTACCCTACACTACTTATATACACCTTACAGAAAAAAAATACTCTAAGACCTACACGAGTGGAACATATTCAACGCCTTACGAGAATGCAACATACTAGAAGAATTCCTAGCAGTGTACTATGATACAAGACAGACATAAAAGGGAAAATAAGTGTTAGGTTAAAGGCAGAACAGAAACAAGGCTAGACATGTAACTTGTTAGAAGGACAGGTCAAGTTAAGTTAGGTTAGGTGCGGTAGCGCTCTTAATGATGATACTTGAAAACAGAGACGGACTAAACCAGTAGTACATACAACACCAATGCTATCTAGCAGACGACACTAGAACCAATACGACTGGTATAGCTACTAGCTCTTCTGGTGGAAAGACTCAGCACCAAAGTCTTAATAATCAACGCCATCTAGGAGACGATCAGTAACTACTGGCAGCCCTACCTAGATGACAACAATAAAACTAATTTAAAAAAAAACAAGATAGAAGGTTGAGCCAATGAGGGTAGCTAGGTATCAAGACAACGGTCATCAAACAAGAAGGTGGGTAGACCATACACATTTAATTACGAGACACATGCTGAACAGATCCGGTGATCCGGCTCCAAGGCTCCTGCAATAGAAGGAACTATACTACACTACTTATGACCCTAAAATTTCTAACGTATGTAACTATTCAAATCTAGAAATCTATAAAGATTAAGGTAATTAAATAAGGTAGTTCAAACTGGGGTGTTTGAAAGTATAGTGCAGTGCTAATCTTACCTCTTTGAGCCCTTTGGAATTTTATTTTCAGGGGCAAGAGGTAAATCTTTTTGCAAATTATGTAATTCATTAGGATAGTCTGTTCAAGTTATGGTCATATTTTAGAAGTTGATTTAGAGTTCTAACCCTCTTCATTGAACTCTACTCCCGGAACATCTTGCATGTGCGCACAACCTGAAGACAACTGCCCATTGGCTATTCATTGACACATTATTGGGCCTGCATTTAGTTGTCTCCCTACTACTGGCTGAACGCTCTCCATGGTGAGTCGAGAGCCAATTGTAAAAGTGACAGACTTACAGTTGTTGGAATTCTAACTTGTGCTCAAGTGAAAACGAGGATTTGTCGGATCTCTAACTATAAGTAACATAACCGCAGCCATTACAGGAACATGTTTGGACACGTGGAGTTGAAAATTAACTCTCGTATGGCAGATTCCAGCCACTGGTACTCTTCTTTCAACATTGCGTAAATGGAACAACGAACAGCAAGTTCCTATTCTAGCCACTAGTGACACTTTCAATTGTAAAGGAGTCAACTCAACATCTTTCATAGATAGGCAGGGACATAGCCGTCTTTAGTACAAGGCCGCTACCTTATATCTGGCAACCCTGCCAGGCAGGGTTATTTTAACACTTATTTTGTCTCGCCGAAAGCAATGGCTTCTCCTGATTCGCCGGTATGTAGGACAGAATAACGAATCAGGTACATCCATTAACTTTATAGAGAGCTACAAGAAGTGTTAAAGTCAGCCTTCCTGGCAGAGTTGCCAGATATAAGGCCGTGACCTTCTAATAAAGACGGCTATGGTGGGGACCCCTGGTTTTGGTGACAATATTTCTGTGTCAGTTTCCTTCAGCGCCTCGTGTACACATGTGCGATTCTGCTTCTTTTGATTGGCTGAATTTAACTATCACGTGTCTTAACGTCTTACTGCAAATCACGGACGTGAGTTATTCGTAGAAGCAGGAGTATTTCGCTTATTAATCTGGCAACAGGGTAGACTTCTCAGTCCTATATACACACTGGCCAAAGTCAAATATATATTGGCTTCTAACCGTAACACGTGTTACCACCACGACTCGTTTCCTTATTTATCACTGGTTTGCAGTCGTCAAAGATGTGTTAAAACAGGTTTCATCTAATTACTGAAGGAGTAATGAAGTATATATTTTTGGCTTTCAACCTGACCTAGAATCAATACGCAAAATAATCTTGCCTCTAGTTACTCGCAGTAACATTATTCTGATTGGTAGAGTCAAATGATAAACGTGTTTACACAAAGAAACATTTATGATATTCTCTCATATGTGACTGATAATTTTAATAACTTTACTCCTAATAGTAGTATTCATAACTATAAAACACATTCCGAGTGGAAACTACATGTACCGTGTACGTCACTTGTGATGTATCAAAAGGGTCCTTATTTTTCTGCAATTAAAATTTTCAATTCTTTGCCAGCAGTATATCTAGAGCAGTGCTGGAGTGGTAGCATTACTAGATTTAAACGTTATGTAAAAAGTTTTCTATTGGCTAATGTGTTTTATACTGTTAATGAATACTTTGAACACCTGAGCGAGTCAGCTAACTATTAGGCTTACTAACATGTTTACTTGGATGTTAAATTTTTAATAAATTTTTTTCTTTGTTGTTTTTATATTTGGATATGTTTTATATCTTGATGTGTGATATTATGTACATTATTTATAGATAATTTAGTTTACTTGTAGTGTATAGGAATGACCCACTTCATATCCTTATTTAAGGATTAATCGGGGTTTGAAAAGACAATAAACAATAATAAAGAAGCAGAACTAGAGAGGTGGAACTAAGACGTTCAAACAAGTTGGTGGAGGAATATTCAAGGGGCCCTATAAATAGGTTAATTTCAAGACCTAGTGCAAGATGAAACACGCTTCAAGCTGTTCAAATCTGCTACATTTTCATGTCGCACTTGTCCGTCGGTTGTGGTGCTGAGAACGTAACATGAAATGCCTCCCGGTGACTTCTCAACTAAAAGCATGACAAAATAAAAAACAACTTGTCCTCTTAACACGCGACGCTCTTCATCTCGAAGGAAGGGCACACAGAAATACCACGTCGACCGCCTCGGCGAACCGATTCGTACTGGTACTCATTTATTCGTGCGTGGAAAATTCCCAGTTTGTCCTCCATTTCACTCCTCCAATGATAAGTTAATGTGCGCACAAGACATCTGTGGTAGCGATGTCGTTACGGAAGAATTAAAACTGCCAGAATCTGCCAGCGGTTCTCGGCCGGCTGTGTACTGAAGCAGCTGCTCTTCAGAGAAACACGAGGTATTATTAGGGACCCCTGTTATTCGCGAAAAAAATTTTACCCCACTTTGTTTCGGTTACTTACGCGAACATCTGTAGTTCTGCTTCGTGATCAGTGATTGGTTGTTTTAACTCTCACGAGCCTTGGGATTCTACCGGCAAATCACAGACGTGTGGTGTTGCAGGAACGTTATTGTAATTGGCTCAGTCAAAGTATAGACATAGACACGCTGCCAATAACCATGAAGCACGATTACAGATGTGCACGTAAGGCAATGAAACAAGCTGGGGCAAAAATATTTCGCAAAAACCAGATGCCCATATGCACGGCCATCTTTAGTGGAAGGCCGGAGTCTTGAATATGGGAACGCTGCATCGGAGGCCTACTGCCGGTCGCTCATTGGTAGCCCTAGTCAGTGTAGACGTGTACACACCACTAAAGCTGCATCTGTACACGTTGCAGAGACTAGGGTGGCCAAGAAGTGACAGGCAGCAGGTCCCGATGCAGTGTTGCCACATTCAAGACTCCGGCCTTCTACTAAAGGCGGTCATACCCTATGCCATGCGCGCAATGGTTTACCAATATATGATTTTTTATGAAAAGAATTGTGCAACATTTTGTGTCAATACATCAGGTTCAAGTATTCACCTCTGCTTCGTGGCTATTGGCAGAGTGTATTTGTGCAGAGGCGTGGCTCATTTGACTGTGTCAATGAGAATAAGGTTACTGCGACATCACGTCTGTGATTTGCGAGTCGATTCCCATGACGTTGAGAGTTAAAAACATCCAATCACATGAGGCATTGAAACAGAATATTTCATAAGTCTTTTCACCAATATAACACCAGCTCTACTTATTCAATACGCTTCCATAGTCTGCTCAATTACCTTCCCTAGTTTGGTCAGCAAGGATGCTAGGTTGAAGTGTGGACACAGACTAAACAGTAATACAGACGTGAAATGACATTTGATACATGCAAACTTCGGAATACAAAAAATTCAGGAATCCTTCCTAAGATTGATGCAAATCGTGCAAAGATTTCAAAGGTTTTTATACAAAACACACGCAGTCATACGAACAAGAACGGAATCGTATAAGCATATTTTAGCTTCGAAAAGCAGGCTTAAAAAACCAGGAAGTCTGTCTCTTTGTGTCTTGGTCCAGAGAGGAGAAGTTGGGAGCACCAGGACGAAACACCACACTACCGAGTCCAACGTGCTTAGCTGCGTTAAAATCGGACGAACGATTCCTGAGATGTAGCAAATGAACTTAAAATTTTTAATGGCCACCATTTTTTAAATATTTACCAAAGAAATTTACATGAAAATGTCGTGGGTTCAACATCATTTAGGCAAGAACTCGCTGTCCTGTATAATATTAAGTCACTTCCTATTCTTCATTGGCTGCTGCTATCACAATCAAACTTTGAACTGGGTTGCCTGTAACTGGGATATCTTTTTTAATAATCTAACATAATCCAAATTTTGGTCAACATAAGAACGACTCCTAAGTTTTTAGAACATTAAACTAACAACATTGGATACTGTTAATTTTCTAAACAGCAGCCACTTGAAATAAATTACCCAGAATGCAATGCTTTTACTAAAAACTGTATCTGTGCCAATTTTCGTTCAAACTAGATAAACAATTCTTGAGGTACATAACATTAAAAAGTATTATGAAACTATTTTTTAAGTGGTTGACATTACAGATTCTGTTACTAAGTAAGGATTTGCTTTTATTATACACTCCAACAACATACAAATTTTGGTCAAATTCTGATAACAGGTTCCTGAGTTATTGTAAGAAAAATTTCCAAAATTCGATTGTTGCTATTTTTCAAAATGGTGGACATTCGAGGTTACAGAACTGTGATTGTAACGCGACCAGTAAGGGCCGAATCTATAGACCTCTTTCAAATTACATGCAACTGCTCACCAATGCTTTCTCTATGGGGATAACAGTTGGTTGTCATTCGAAAGCCGTTTATAGATACGATCCTAAATGCTGTCATTGTACCCATTTACGTTCACTCTCGTTTTGTTGTTAATTTGTTATCTTCTATAAGTCTTCCTCCTGAATGAATTTGTAAAATATTTCAGTCTGAGTCATTTACTTCTTTGGCATTGACTGTAGAGCGCTGAACCAGTAATAAAATGTTTTGTGCACATCCGCTGCTCTTTTTGTAAGAGACTGATTGGATGATTTCAACTCTCAGTGCCTTGGAGTCCTACTGGCAAATCACAGATATTTAGGTGTCACAGTGATCTTGTTCTGACTGTCACAGTCAAACAAGGATCACATTGTTTCGTAATGAGAATTGGGGTAGGAAAATATAAGAACACGGATAAGACAAACTGATGTAAAAATCTTTTCGTAAAAATAAGGTGCCTTAGCAAGGAGTAGATACTCATAAATTTCGCGATTTCGTTTGAGAAGAGGTTAGATTTCAAAATGCTACTCTTTCGTGATTGGGTCATTGCTTCTCCGGGGGCTGTGCACCAATAGCAGACCTGCATGTAAACACTCACAGACTCCTGTGCTACCTTGTCACATGTACAACTGTCCACTCACTGTAGCAGCAGACAATATACAAGTATCTGAGGACATAGTGTATACAGTACTGTGCAGTCCAGTCTGCTGGTCGTTGAACCCGCGAAATATTCGTGTCTCTAGTAATTCGTTAAATTCGGCCATAAACGTTATCCACTGAGTATTGCGAAATCATCAACTAGACTAAAATAACTTGAATTTCGTTATTTCTGCATATCCAGACTGATAATTGAGTGATACGCACTTAAGGTGAGGGATTCGCAGCAGCAATTTTTAACTATGACTCAGTACTAGTCATTCGTTGATTTATGCGATGTGATACCGAACTATCCCAAAAATTTTGCTATTTTCAGTCAATTTCTTAATTTACCTTCACTATTTTATAGTATGGTAAGGTAAGGTGGGCTTTACGTCTTGTCGACAGAAAGGTCATTGGATATGTTGACACACGACTTGGTACAATTACATGAACTGGGAGAAGAGTCGGCCATGGCCTTTGTTAAGGAACCGTCACATCATTCGCCTGGAGCGATATTGGGAAACCATGGGAAACTGAAATCAAAGATGGCCGGAGCCGTGGTCGAACCCGGGTCCTCCCGAATGCGAGTCCAGAGTGTTATCGTTGCGTCACTTCGCTCGGCTTCACTAGCAGAGCTAACAAAATTATATAGCAATATTTTTTACTATTAATATCTGTTTTTATATATTTAACGTTTTTTTAAATATCATTTTAGGTTCCGCGGTTAGCGCAGTGGATATAGCACTCACTTTCCTCCAAAATAATCCTCGGCAACGTCGGCCCAGATTTTCGGATGTGGAAACTGTGCAGAACGACGCCGTATTTCCGGCGGGTTTTCTGGGGATCTCCCGTTTCCCCCGCTCTTCATTCCGAAGTTGCTCATACTCATCTTATGTCGAAGGACCGGTGGGTTTTGTGACAATATTTTGGACTTCTTTGTTTCAATGTCCTACGTGCACACCTGCAGCTCGGCTTCGAGATTGTTGGCAGCCTGTCCTTGGGTAAAGGCGTCACCTACTTGAACCTTGCCAATCAAGTGACAAGCGCGTATAGTGCGCGTTTCTACAGCGTACACGTTTCCCAAGTCTAAATTATCTTCATATTAATTCAAGAAGTTTTCTGAACCGTGTAAATAGAGACGTGAATAATTCGCTGGTTCAGTGATCTGACAGGCTGGCCTCCAAGAATATTTGTGTACTCAGGCAGGAATCAGCTGCTCATTGGCTGATCACTGACGCGATGACACCGTGCGATTGGCTCTACATTTAGTTGCTTCTAAACGTTTGTTCATCGCCCTCAAAGAGTTTTTATATAAGTAGAGAAATGAAAAATTTGCGTTTTCTTTTAGGCGCAAGCTAGAGTTCCAGTAACTATAGGTCTGCATGACGTTCACAATTGGCCGTAGACCTACCTACTCGACACTTCCTGAAAGTAGCTGAGCCAATCATAAAACTGTAGCTGAATACAGGTCCATTTCACTTTGTCAGCGAGCAGCTAATAAACAGCTGTTGTCTGTACAATTATATTCTTGGAAGCTAACCTACAGCTCAGTGAACCCGTCTCTACATATAAGGCATAAGTGATACCAGTTTACAGATGTTTGAGTCCTAGCTTGTGCCTAAATAAAAAGGCGAATTTTTCAGGCCTCTACATATCCCAAGTGACCCCTGATTTTCTCGAGAGTACATCTGCAACAACTTGTTTCAAAGCCTTAGTTCCACGTCTGTAGTTCTGTTCCTTTGTTATTGGTAGAGCGTCTTTGTTAAAGACGTATCTCATTTGACTCTACCAGTCAGGATAAGTTTACTACGAGTAACACACGTCTGTGATTTACAGTAAAACATTAAGACACGTGATAGTTAAATCCAGCCAATCACAGACCATGAAGCAGAGCTGCAGATGTGCACACGAGGAGCTGAAGCAATCTTGTGCAGAAATATTTTCACCAGAAACAGGAGCACCTAGACATATAGTTAGGGACCCTGATTTTTCGCGAAAGGAATTTTGCCTCACTTTGTTTCGGTGCCTTACATGCACATCTGCAGTTCTGCTTCGTGTTCAGCGATTGGGTATTTTAACTGTCACGAGTCTTGGGATTCTACCGCCAAATCACAGATGTGCAGTGTTGCAGGAACGTTACTGTAATTGGCTCAATAAAATGAGGTACGGCTTCTCACATAGACACGCTGCCAATAACCATGAAGCAGAACTGCAGATGTGTACGTAAGACACTGAAACAATCTGAGGCAAAATTCTTTTCGTGAAAAACAAGGGACCCTAGTGAAGCTGTCGTTGCTAACTTGTTGTTATATTGTTATTTTGTTCTAGAGTCTTCCATGAAGTGTCTAATTATTCACCATCCAATAGCAAAGCATAATGTACGGAAAAGATGTTGGATTCTGTCTTGTTCTTCCGGTCATACGTTTTCTACACGTGCAACGCAGTCTATAATCGTGGACAAGGCGACCGAATGGGTTGGTTCACTGCATTCCGGCGGCGTGTTCCTGGCTGAAATATGTTCTACAATTCAAACGTAACTGAAATGGAAATGAGTTTAGATGTTAGCTTATCAGATGAAGGACTCGCGAAACACCCCCATGCCAAGAAACATACGCGCGTGTCGGCGGACACGACTACCATGTCCCGGAGGTCAGCGGAGGGATGCTAAGTTCATGGAGGGAGGGCTGGTATGAGGCTGGTCATGACTTCAGAGACCCCGCCCCGTCCTTCCCCTCCCCAGGCCAGGCGGTTGTCCGTGGAGGACCTAGTGTTGGAATTACCAATCTTTCTGCTCCTGCTTTTGACCACGGCCATAGAACAGGTCTGGACACTCGTGTGCACCTCGTGTGGATATTTGACCCCTTTGTTGTTTGGCTGTAATTCACCAAGTTACCGAGAATATTGAGTTTTATTGGCGCTGGAGTTAGGGCGGTCGGACTAAACTCCATCCACTTCCTTTCCGCTAAGCTAAATAATTTATCAAAACGTATTTTTTTATCAATTTATGAAATACTTTCTTCGCTCACAAATTTAAGAAAAGGTTCCAGCAATCTTTATTTACTTTATAAATTTAACAATGGAAAAAAGTGAGCGGAGTTTAATACGACCGCCCTAACTCCAGCGCCAATAAAACACAATATTGTCGGTAACTTGACGAACTACAGCCAAACAAAAAGGGGGTCAAGCAAAATACATTCTTAGATAGGCGAGTGTCCAGGCCTGCTCTTAAACGACCGTGCTTTTGATGAAGAGCAGAGTAGCAGAAAAAAGTGCGCAAAGTATAGTGTTATTTTTCTGTCGTGGCTTTTTTTGTTTGGTTATGTAATAAGGAATGTCTGTCAATTTTATAAAAACTGATTCAGAAAAAAATTCACTGTGTACCATATTATTTGTTACAAAACAACTTAAAAGTTAATAATAAGATATCGTTTTCTCTTGAGGTTAGAGTAAGCTCTTCTGTACATGTTTGTAATTAGTGAAAACTTAACACTTTGTGTCTGGTAAAAACTATTGGACACATTAATGTAAATTTTTTTTTTTTCTTATTAATGGCCAACAGCGGGGAGCTCCACGGCCAACAGGGTAATCATATATTAGCGACCGTAGTAGTCTCAAAGGAAAGATATCATCACTGACAAGCACAAGACAAACACAAACACCCAGTCCTGTACCCGAGGAAGTGACATTAAATGACAATTCCCCGGCCGGGAATCGAACCCGGGACCCTTGACTCAGCGGTCAGGAACGCTAACCACTGAGCCAAGCGGTCGGACCGTTAATGTAAAAAGTAAAAAAAAATCGCAAATGTAATAAAAATGAATTACGTAGCCAACGGTTTCAAAGTAAGTAAAACAAAACATCAACAATCATGAATGCTGAGGTTTCGTCAACTGTTGTTTTGTAAACAACGATTATGGCGTTCGGTTGATTGCAGAAATGAGTAGTGAGCTTTCTGCTCATTCTTGCTATTTTTCTACTACTATAAAATCACAACATGCTCTCGAGAGCAGAAAGCTCAGGTCGCTCGAACAAACATTAGAATTGACTACACCGGGGGCACAGAGGATGCTCTTTCATTGCGCCCTGAAAACTTACAATATGGAATAGTCACATTATTGCTCGCAATGCGTGCGTATTGTTTTTGCCCCACCAACTGGAACACGCCAAACTTACAATGCGAAACATTTGTGATTAAACTCATCGCTCAAGGAGACATATTTTGTGAATGTAATCTCTAACACCTGTTTTACACTTCGCAGAAAAATACAAAATTCTTCTACACTTAGAGCATGGCTTCAACCCTAGGAACTCCAAAACAGCCCAAATTCGATCCTACGAAATTTGAGCGATTACTATACTACAATTTTTTTTCTTGATCAATCAGTAACTAGATGCGCAGACAACTCGTCCCTACTAACCTTACTATAGTTTTAATAACGAACATAGTTATTAAAATAATACTGTATGATTGCATCAAATAATTATTTTGTGCATTATTCATGTTCCGAATCGTTACATAATTGCCTAATTTCCCTCACAGAAAAAATTTTCTTTTGTTTACTAAATCACAGGTCGCCACCAAAACTGCTCCCAGTACGCACCCTTTTAAGGGCCGGTTTCACCACGCAAGATTAACTTTGTAGAAAATCGCGATTACATTATCAAGATTACAAGTTAATCTTCCATTTTAATCTCGATAAAGTAGCTTGTGTTTCACCACGAATTATCTTCCACCAAGAAAATCGAGATAACATTATCGCGATTTTCTAAATACGGGTGTCTGTAGAGTTGCCTTAAACGTACGAAAACTCCCGAACAGCTGTCGGAGATTCCCGAATACGTATGTTTTATGCCGTTGTGGCTGTACGGACCAAGGGCAGCGGAGGCCATCACTGATGTTTTGTTTTTTGTATGATGTTATCGTGTTGCGATCGTCAACGTGAAATACAAGTAATTTTTTTTACATCTGTAATAAAGGCCAAATTTTTTGTAGCAAATAAAATGGAAATATAACGTAACAGAAAATTTTAGTGTTTTTACGCAACAGCAAAAATTAGGTTAATTTGCAATTGAAATGTGTGAGAGTTTGTACATTATATCTTATGTAATTCGTTGATGTAACAGTCATTTATTAAAATTAACCTATAACCATTAACTCAAAATACACCATATTTTTTTTTATTCGTGGAGGGAATAATTATTTTTAAGAACACATTACTGACTTCAGATAGCATTTTCATGTGTCAAAACAACCCACCCGCAAATGCACTTTCAGAAAGGACGTCGAAATATTTGACAATGAAAAAATATTCCACGTGTTAAGAATTACATGTACACAATAATAAAATTAATAAAATTTTAATACATATCAACTTGCATATTGACCTCCTAGACGATCGTCAATCCATTCAAAATATCTGTGGGCAAATTATTTTGACACGAAAACGTAATCTGAAGTCAGC
>PNEQ01115768.1:0-11217 GCA_003012365.1 Medauroidea extradentata
TTCGAAATCAAATTAGGCACCAATACATGTTAATGATGTTAAAGATTTTATTAAAATAAAAATATTCTATGTATATATTTAATTCAAATAGTGTCACAGTAAATTATATATCAAATAAATATTGTATTATACTATTCTTGATATTATAGGTACAAATTATCATTGTTACAGAATGTTATGCTTTATTTTACAAAAATGCGTTGTGTATAAATCATGTGTAAACACAGCCTATTTTGTTTAGTTTGTTTTGTTTGTTTGTTTTTTTGTAAATATGTACATAACTTTTCTATGACGAATCCTATACTACTGTACAACCATGTAGTCTACAGGACAATAAAGAATTGAATTGAAAAAAAAAAGTTCATAAGTTACTCATTTATTAGAACATGTCTGTGTTTTTGTAGAGTTCCTTTGTGGGTCGCTTGATCAAAGTTCTTTTTTGGAGAATGACAGACACTAAATGTATTTTCTTTGGGATTCATTCTCTCTTGTTGCCTATTGTGGTATTTCCTTTGATTTCTGTGGTTTGTGCTGCATGTACAGCCATATGTAAAAAAAAAAAACACTGCTTATTGGTGTTATAATTTTGCATTGTGATGCTGGAATCACAATACCGAGACAGACACGATACAAACTGCGACACAAAATAACTTGCCAATCAATTGGTGCCAAGGTGGAAGCCTCAACACTGATTGGCTGCAGTTACTGGCACACTTTGCGTCAGTGGCGTAACCAGGACTTGTGTTTGGAGGGTGGGGAAAGTGTTTCATATTGGAAATTAAAGAACACCAATCCCCGTTGTTAACACAGGGGGTCCGGGACACCTTTCCCACGAAATGTTGGATTTCAAGGTGTAAAATGGTGCTACTTAACAGCAGTTTTTAGTATCTAAACCTTGAACATACCAGCAACATTACAATTTTTAGCCACAAAAAATGTTGGAGCGAAGAATTTAACTGAAGGTGGTTCTGAACACTTCATAACAGATTCTTTACCCAAGGCTTAGGTAGAAATTTATTTATTTATTGATTGAAGATGGAGCCTTTATTCACAGGTTGAACAGAGCTTATAAAAAAGTTCAGCAATGAACTGTAGCCTACATTTAGAACTATGTTCTAAAGGTAGTAAAATTATAGGAATACTATATCAATACTTTATTTTCTTTGTTTTGTTTTATTCATAGAACTGTTTTTCAACCACTTGAGTTCCAACATATTTAATTTTAACTGATATGGTGTCCAGCCTGGATGGTTGAGACATATGGCTCAGTATATAACATTCCTGATCCTTAACCCAACATAGCAAGTTAACAATTCCTATGGTTGAAATAACAGTGAGACCCCAAACATCAATTTCAAGAGATGTAGGTCTAACCTTAAACTGTTTATCAACTCGTTTAAAAATGTTCAGAGGCAAGATATTAACTTCAGATCCCGGGTCTAGTTTCATGTCTACAGCTTTGCCTTCGATGTGCACATACTGTTTACACTCATTTGGTCACTTTTTTCTAGAGTCATTAGGGAAAACTAAGACAGTATCACAATACAGAGATTCAATCGAAAAGGATTCAGCCTTAACCTCTCTCAATTTACGCACCCTACAAGCAGTGGCGGATTTAAGCAATTATTTTAGGGAGGGCGGGGAGTATGCTTTAAGAAATATATATATGGACACCACAAACAAAAAGTGGGGGTCCGGGGTCCTCCCCTGAAAAAATTTGGATTTGTAGGTGCAAAGTGGTGCTATTTCAGGAGTTTCCAGACCAAAAACTTGAATTTACTGCTTTCAAAAAAATATTTTTACGATAAATGATGTTTTTAAAGGGAAAATCTTTGTGCTGACATAAAAAAAATTCTGATCTGCCATGTGGTTACCACCCAGATTAATAAGACTAATAGCCACCAACTATAAGTAAGTTTTTTAACTATCAGAAATTACATATATAGTAATAAACATGTTATGCGACGATTAATTCTTCTTTTCATAGTGTTAGGATGCCAATATTCTCTACGTACAGAATTTTTTTTAGAAAAACAGAAATGTATATACTTTTGTCTTTGTGAAAACAGCAGATGCAAGTGTCTGGGCCTTCTCGCCCCCACTAATGCTCATGTAACCCCCCCTACCTATTGGACGAGAGGGGAGGAAAATCAGTCTATTGTGTTTAAGATACGAATGTTGAATAGTTACAACAATTAGAATATGTGGAATTTCAGGAATTAAGAAAAACATGTAGGGTATTTGTCAAAGTGCAGCTGAACGAAATTAAATAATTAATGTAATAAATACGGCAGTGGCAGGAAGTTACTGTCCTCGAGGGGCGGGGCCATCTTTCGGAAGCTGTCTCCTGATTGGCCCAATTGAACCAAAGCCTGCAAGGCAAGCGACAGGGAGGTTGGTGCCAAAGAAGAGCATGGCTAGATTGTTGACAGATTTTGGGACAGACGTTTCTGAGCTGCGGAAGATGGCGTTTGGACACAAATAACGGCGACCCGCGATGCTGCCGCAGGGTGTCAGTTCAGGTGCCGGACGCCTTTAAAGAGACAGTGTTGAACCAAATGATCGACGGGCCGGGGTGATACTCCAAGGCGTTTTCAATTTATGGGTCGGGAGCCTACAAGTTGCAGTATTCGGACCGGCTATTTAGACGTTTGTGAAGCGTCACAAGTTAGGGTGGCAGATCGCTGACGATGCCGTGGTAACCTTCAACATAATTTAACTATGTATTGCTGAGACAAGCAGGCGTATAATCAAGTACAAAACCCACAAACCTTCTATAATAACGATCATGCCACGGGAGGACTCTCAGGCTTGCTGTCTGGTTTAAACTGAACATGCCGACTTCTTATTACTCCATGCACTTTACACCACAAAACTTGAGGACATCGAAAATTAAGTACAATTTAAAGATTCTGCTGCTACAGAAATGTATTTATTGTATTGGCTCTTGAAAAACGTTTTCTAATTTTAATGAATAACAAACTACGTTGCACAAAACATTTTAGAATCTAGAAACTAAAAATGTTTATTACATATTAGAGACATACTGCATTCTGTGATGCAGCATTGGAATTTATCACCTACCAGATATCACAAAAGATAAGCGTGACCGGGTAAATTTGGAAGTAAATTTTGTTGTGCTGGTCGACTGATTTTCTTGGGGATCTTCCGGTTACCATACCCCTTCATTCCCGTGCTGCGGCATACTCATGTCATGTCACCCATTACAAGCACAAAATACCTAGCTGTTAAGTGCTGATCAAAATCTCTTCACTCATTAGAAAACCTCATGTCACTGGAACATATACCCAATGAAAACAAACTTGTTGAAACTAAACAATTTATATTGAAATTAGATGTCATGAGCCAATGGCTATTCACTCAAATTTATGTAAACAAGAATAAAAAGTTGTCTTTTTAAAAATTTCTGAAAGTCTAGTAAAAATAATTTACTTTAGATTTCCTTAAATACAAAAATTTGTTGTTTCGTGTTTTCATAACCGTAAGCATACAGCCAGTAACATTAATTTAATTTTAATGTTATTTATTTAACTACAGTTATTCAGCAAGGTTTCACTGAGATAAGTTCCCGTAATGTCGAAATTTTGACTTTGACATGCAGTTATGAGAAAGCTAAGCACGCTAAAATATTGTTCTTGAGAGGATAATAGTCACTAGCAACATAATACTATAATACTAACAAGTTAACTAAAGCTATTTTGTACAAATGAAATTTTAGATTTTTTCACACTTGAACGACCTTAAACTGCTTTCATAGTATAAAGAACCTAATAAAAATGAACCTGTGTCACAGTATCAGCATCACCGTCTTTGTTTCCTCAAGTTTCTGCAGTTTACTAAAAATATGTAAACAAGTTATTTTCTCTATGTACCTCGTTAGTATTCAACATTATAACACAACGTAAAACACTTCAAAACAAATAAACTTTAAACCATCACTTATTCACTGCACACTAGTAACTGAGAATATGAGCTCGTACTCCGCCCCCTTCCCCCGCCCACAGCTATGGGCCGTTATTTATGACAGTGTCGTACTCTGACCAGTCTCTCTTCGACCTGACACACTCGCTGTCCTACTGAGAAAGGTTCTAAAGGGACATCACACAAGAGCATATCACACAGCGCTTCTAGAGTAATAACGATCCTCGCTTACGTAATGAGAGAAAGGGAAAAAGTTGTTTAACATTATTGAATTTTGCAGTTGTGTTTGCATAAAATGTACATATTACATGAATGTTTATATTAAGGCATTTGTGAATCCTTGTGCATGGTTGAATTATTTACAAATAAGTTATTTATTTGTAAACATGTAATGTTTTTTCTGTATACAATATGTTGCGAAATTCCATGTCAATATTCTAGGAAAACAATCCTCACGTGTAGAGGAACAAAAAGTGTTATATGAACATAGGTCCAAAAACACACAGTTTCTGTGCTACAGTTGGCAATACGTGATGTATGGTTGATAGCGTGCGGGTAGGATCATGTTGCTGTGCTGATACAGCAGTACTGTATATAACATGTTACTATGCCACACACTACGCCACTAACACATAGATGGTAGGAACAACTGTGACACAGTAACATGATCCTGCCAGCGCGCTATCAACCATACGTCGTGTATGCCAACTGTAGCGCAGAAACAGTGCATTTTTGGACCTATGTTCATCTAACACTTTTTGTTTCTTTACATGTGAGGATTGTTTCCCTAGAATATTGGCATGGAATTTTGCAACTGTATATTTTAACAATTTACTATGACAGGTTCTTAGGGGGGGGGGTCGTCCCCTCCGTCCCCTCTTAAATCCATCATTGCCTACAAGCCACAGCAAAGAATTTCATTGTGGCGAATTTAGCACACATTCTATCACAAGCTGGGCATTGCCTTGCTTTATGCTTGGTGTGATACCTGGAGCAGCTGTATTCACCTGTTTTGTTGTCAGCAAAACTATCATGTTTATATCTGGACAAATTTTTACTTGCAGCCACCACATCAACACTCACTTTACCACAGTCTTGGGCCGTGGTCCTTGCTTTGATGTATTTTGCCTGCTGCTGGCTCTGCTCCACAAGTCGACAGCGTGCAGACACTTTTGTGAGCGTAACATTTTCCATTCGCAGCAACAATTTCCTACCAGTTGTATCCCTGATGCCCTGAAAAATGCAATCTACTAGTATGTTCTCCTCTTGGGAGATGGAACGATCGTAGCCACATGTTCTCACCAGACGTCGACAATCAGCGAGGAAGTGATCAAACTGCTCACCCTCTTGTTGTACACACTGGTGATAAAGGAAACATTCATAAATAGGGTTTGTTTACAGTCTAATAAAAATTTTGTAGGCTTCTTTAACTTTAGTGTACACAAGCCTATCTGCCACTGTGATATCTCTCAAACAGTGCTCTACCTTGTGAGCCAAGCGTATTTTTAAGAAGGATAATTTTAACTTTGTCCTGACTTTGATCCTGACCCGTGGCTATCAAATAGTTTTCAAAATCTCCCTCAAATATTTCCCATTCTTTCCAGGCTGTCGGGCTTTCTAGATCTACACTCTCTGGAAGTTTGACAATATTATGAGCAGACGCCATAACTCTCGTAACACACACTCGTATCAGCAATTAAGTTATCTTCTACACCATTCCACAAAGGTTTTTTGCGCACGCGCAAACATATTCACGCCGGCAGTCCATGTGCATCGAGGTTACCTTATCATTGATAGCTGATAACGTCATTATAACTCGAAAGTACGTAGGTGCACTATGCACTCCGCTCGACTGCGCAGTGTTTTAGTTTCTGTTTAGGCCCAAGTATCTAAATTAATAGACACAGATTTATTGCCAAAATCCTTTTACTTCTCAACACCATGATACATGCTAACATACCAGATTTCAGTCTCTACTAACGAATGTGGAAGCACCCATTCTCAACCACTATCACTCCTTTTCATGGTTGCCAACTTTAGAATGGTTACATTTACAACTTAGACTTATGTGAATGTCATGATGAGTGCCAAACCATTCAAACGACTTTCTTCCATAGAGTTTGGCAAACATGAGTCATTTAAGGCATGAGAAAAATAATTCATATTATTTTCAGTAGTGTCTTTGGTCTCAGTGTTAAGTTTCTTGGAAAAATAAGAGAGTATATCACCATGTTTTCTCTTTTTTCCATTTTATATTGCCAAAATTGTAGCTGAATGAAGAAAAATGCCAACTTAAGTAAATATCCACACACTACAGACTACAAACATGAAAACATGCATCACATCACGGACAAAATGCTAAAGCTTTGTTTACAGGCACAATTCTGTTGCAGTTTTGAAAGGTTCCAAATTCTCCGGTATGGTGCTGTGTGTAGTACGACAGAAGGCATTGAATGTCACCGCAGGGGCCGGAAGGGGACGAGTGTCTCAGCTACAGTAACAAAGGAAGTTTGTTTACACCAGTGATTGAAAAAAAACTAAATTAAAAAAACACAATGTTCTTGAATCTTCTCAGTTTTCAGTGTTTTTCTTTTTAAAATGATTTCATTGTTAAAAAGGGCGGGGTGATTATGACAACAAGTAATTTGTACGTGGCTACGCCACTGTTTTGCGTCGTGTGTTGCACTATTGAGATTCCAGCATGAGATGCTGCTTTTTTGCAGTTGTGACTGAGTGATGCGGCGATACATTTTATCATTTTATGATGATTCTGTTTCCTTTCTGTTTTCCTATCTGGATACCTTTCGACATTTCTCCCATTCTTCGATTATTTTTTCTAAAGCTCTGTTTAATGGAGTGGTGGTAGGTCATCCCCTTGTATGATTCTTGTGTGAATTTCGTAAGAGACACAAATCTCTCCCATAAATTTCATTTTTAAAGCGGTTCCTGATAGTGTTTACTGTACGATGGCTGGTCTTTCTATCGACCCCTATTTCCTCTATGGTACTGAACGGGGTTTGTCTGCCAAGGGACTTTTTTTTTTTTTTTTTAATCAACGTATCTATAGTATTTGAAATTGTTGTGTATGGTAAAGTTTAAGGTTCCAAAAATCCTTCCTGATATTCTCCCATTCTTAGACTGACTTCTTGTTCTTGCTAGTTTAGTAAGACCTTAGAAAGAATTTTATAGGACAGAAATTAGATTCTTCGACAACTGTCTGGATATGTCTTTTGTCCTTTCTTATGAAGTGGTTGAATCAGGGTACACTCATATTCTTACCTAATTTTTCTGCTACCCGTACTTTCAATATTTTCCTGTGAACTTTAGGTGTTATATTTTGGTGATCTAAATTTCCTGCATTTTGTAATAAACCATCTTTGTTCGGCACCGTGTTGCTCTCCAGCGAGTTGATACAATTTCTTCATGTGTGGTGGGAGTGAGTCAGGGTTCGGTGTTGATTTTCGAAAGTGAATTTTTTCAGAAGGGAGTCTGCAGTTGAGGAGTGTATTAAAAAATCTGGCCAAGATTTCATATGTAGTCGTCGTGTTGGTTTCTGTAATTGAAATAAAAATTTTGATAGAGTTCGCTTCACGTCTCATCGACAGCAAGATGATTATAGATGGTGACACACGACTTGGTGAAATGACAGGAACTGGGAGAGGATTCTGCTTTTGTTAAGCAAATATTCCAGTGGAAAACTGAAATCAGAATGGCCGGAGCCGAGAATCGAGCCAGGTCCTCCTGAATACAAGTCCAACTTGTTACAGTTGTGCCATCTTACTTGTGTGAAAAAAGGGGGAGGGGGAGAAGGCCTTAAGAAAACTCTTATGAATGGGTGACGAAAAGACAGAAGGAAGCATAGGAGGCTGTCGTAAAGAAGCTAATATTTAGATTGGTGATGGAGGTAGACAAGCAGCGAAAAACTGCAGCAGAGATATCATAAGTAGAGAGCAAAAGTTGCAGAATGAGCGAGTCCAGTCCCAGTGAGGAGGTCTAAAAAATGCCTGTCTATGGGGAACACTTAATAAGCCTCTCTAGATAGGCTGCGTTTATGTGTATGTGAGGCAGGAGTGGTAAGAGCGCTGCTGACCGACGTATGTGGTGCATTATCGCCTCTCCGCGCTTGCCACTTTGCTGGCCTGCATGCTTTACTCAGGGGCGTCGTAAACGGGGGGACGGAGGGGACACGTCCCCCCCAAAAAATTTCGTAGTTTTTAAGATTAAGATTTCCTTCAGTTGTATATTAAATATTTTGATGCAGAAACTCTTTAAATAGCAGCATTTTGCACCTTAAAATATAATATTTCCAGGTGGAGGACTCCTACACACCCCTTTATTACGTAGGTTATATGTACACTTTCTCTACCAGTGACTTCCCTCCAAAAAATCAAATTACGAGACCGATGACTTTACTATTATCCTTTTTCCTATGGGACTTAGCAGTGACCACATTATTTTATTTGTGGCCAGTATAGTTCAAATTCTAAAGCTTGTTTCTATAGTTGTGTTTTCTGAATCTGGTTGTAATTTTTTCAGGTATGGCAATCTGGATAATCCATTTTTTGGCAATTTTAGGGGCCCAAAAACGATGTTTTTAATAAACATGCTAAATTTTTAAAACTACAGTACCATAGTTTGAAGTGTGTGTTCTTTTCGTAGCTATACAAATATAATACACATTAAATAATTTAGTCAAAAAAAGAATAACTGTAACTAGATGCAACACAATTGAAGCGCAGGTAGGGAGGCCCATTAAGGGCATGGTGTACAGCAAATTTCATTGTCATATTTTTAATTTTATATTTGTACGAGATATTATTTTTCTTAATTTAGAGATAAATCGTAACTAAATTTTGTTCTTACTACACATATTTTATCTCTCATAGTTTTTGCATGACTCGTATTTGCAATTTACAGTTTTATGTATGCCACATGTAATAGTCTATTTGTACCATGCGTGATTGTTAGCGACAGCCAGGGAGTAGTAAACTGATGCCAGTTAGCGAGAGGAACACCATACTGTGTGTAATATTTTGTTATTAGAACATCAGTTTTTTATGAGAGAAATTTCCTTCAGGAAGTTTGCTGGCCGTGAATTATATTGTAATATCGTAGCTGTATTTAATAGAATCTTGTTTTCCACAAAATTCTTTCAGCTCAAATTATTTTACACAAAATAGACTTTAGTAATTTAGTCGAAGGATTGTTACATACTGGCAGTTGAACACAACAGTAGTATAGTAACAGTCTGTGATAAATTTGATTTTGCCAAATTCTGTTCAGATTTCTAATGCAGATACAGTACAAAACTTTATCAGTGAAACTAGCAAAGTGACTTCATCTGAAGGTATACTTTTTTTGCCTCGTAACACAGAATATGGTTTGTTTCCACCAAAAGAGAAATTTTTTTCCCTATAATGTCAATTGTAAAATCAAAGCTATAGGTCTAGTCAATCACGAAGGAATAAAGACAAAATACTTGTTATGGTCCCTTTTGTTGACTGGCAAAGTTGTTAAAACAAACATTGTAGATGTTGACAAATTTGATATGATAGTGCCTTTTACCATCAATAAAAATGTTTAGTTTCTAGAGTAATTGAGTTTTAAATGATTTTTATGCATAAATCGGCTTCAACTTTGTTTCCCATATTATAAAATAAAATAATAGTCTACGTAGGGTTGCCAGATGTCCAGAAAATTCCAGAGTCATCCGTTGTCCAGACGAAATATCTGTATAATCAGAGAAGTCCTATATTTTTAAGGTAGTAAGCATGAGATAGTTTTCACCACTGCTAATGCTGCAATTACTATTTAACTTGAGCAAGTTGTTCCTATAGCACTGTTTGATGAATAATGTCTGTTTATGTAGACCTAGGCAGAATTCATGAATCTGTTGTTCATGATGGAAATTCTTTTATTCTCATAAGATTTGCAACACATTTCACAAACTATTACAAAATAATGCTGAAGAGAAGATGTGAATTTTGTAACGCATTTGATTGTTGGTCCAGCGATGTGACTTGATGAAGGCATGATATGAAGTGTTAACTGCCAACTAATACAGTACAGTATATCTATTTTTAACTTATTTGTGCTTGTAAATAATTCCGATAAAATATATATTCTAACCCCAGCCTGAATTCATTATAGGTACGCGCGTAAATTGTTGCCCTGTTGTCACTCATATCCCGCGTTAGCCAAAGCTAATAATTTGGAAAAACTTTGCGCACATTACAAGGGTGTTTACAGTATTATTTTCATTGTATGCACATTTTATTTATTGCCTTTAGGTTCTGCATGTTGTGATTCGTCATGAAAAATAACAAACGCAGTGAAATTTCTTCAATCACATACTTTTATTTCCACAAGCACCCCAACTCATCTCTCCGAGAGACGCCATTTTCTACCTCCACTTCCGTTTCACTAAAGTGCTACCAACCTGCTTTCATCAAAAAATACCGACACAACAAAAAATATCTTCATTGTTTACAACACCTCCCCTCAATAAAATATTTTTAAGAAACAAACAATCTTTTCCTGAATTTTACAAACAATACACCACCAAGAGGCTTAGTAAAAATATCTCCAAGTTGATCACTAGTATTGACATAGTCCAACTTGATAATGTTTTCCAACAATTTTTCTTTAACAAAAGATTTCTTAATTTTAAGATGTTTGACTCTAGAATTATCAGTGGCCATATGTGCAAGTTTTATAATGGACTGGTTATCCTCAAACAAAGTGATGGGACTAACTTCTACTTTAAAGTCATGCAACAAATCTTTCAACCAACATGCCTCACTGGTAGCTTGACTAAGGGCAACAAACTCTGCCTCAGTAGATGACAAGGCCACTGATTGTTGTTTTTTATAAAACCAAATAACAGTACAACCAAAAACCTTAAAACAACAACCAGTTGTAGATTTACAGTCATCACTTCCTCCCCAGTCACTGTCAACATAGCCTACTACATTATCATTCTTGTTTCCATAGTAAGTTAAACACATATCTAATGTGCCTTTGATGTACCTCAAAACATTTAACAATAATTTATACAATAACATGCTTGCACAACCCTGGTATCTACTCAAGATCGTAACAACAGCACACAAATCAGGTCTTGACCCCATTGCAGCATACATTAAAGACCCAACCAATTTTCTGCATTTTGACTCAATTTCCTCATTTTCTGAACACTCCTTCTTTAACTGGTCAAATTTGAAATTTTTGTCAATGGGCAAGGACAGAGGTTTGCATTCTGACATACCATATAAC
>PNEQ01115769.1:0-11216 GCA_003012365.1 Medauroidea extradentata
ACATAAACTTTATTTGTGGGCAATTCCCATGAGTTCTTTTGGGATAGAGGTCTTATAATTAGGAATAAAAGAATTAAATTAAGTACTGGATTTAATAGCTCACAAAGCTACGAAATACACAAAACAGTAATCAACTATAACTCTCACAACACAATTAGTTATGCACACAATTACTACTGTGTCACAGACACGTTAATTAGCTTTGACAATTAAAGCACAAAAAATGTCTACCATCAATTAATCAAACAGTACAAATCACAATAAAATTCAGTCCTATATACAATCAACATCTTTCAAGTAGTGACAGTGTACAACCTTAATAGTCCGCCGTAGTGATTAATCGTCGTGTGCTGCGCAGCACCCCGAGTGCACCGCTGTCTTCACTCTTGAGGTCTTCGGTTCGACTCCCGTCGCGTACCTCCTTCTTCGCCCGTCAGCCCGTCGCAGCAGTCCTCTTGGTTCGTCCAACACTGCTCCGAAGGTAGCCGCCTGCCGCCTCACAGTAGACACTGACGTCACCAAGATGTCTTCACCAGCCTCTCTCCCCAGGCGTAGCACCTTCCTCTAGCACTACCAATAGCGAACTCTCCTCAAATGTGCCGATTCTGTGCTTTTATACTAGCCCAGACAGTCGGGTGTTCCCCGCATTACAGGGGTCTAAAATAGATATTTCATCATGTTTCGGATGTGCTTGTAGTCACGTCGGCCGCCCTCGAAGGGTTAAGACCTAGTTGGGACAGGTATCTATGACGTAGTTTCGGCGGGATTCCCACTATGAGCCACCCGGGCTTTGAATCATCGGCCAGTCCTCAAGGTGTTACGAAACAGCCGCCGACCACTGGCCTTCTAAATGTGTGTGTATATATATATATATATATATATATATATATATATATATATATATATATATATATTGTACATGAGATGACTGCTGTGGTGGTAGTATGCAGACATAGTAGTTTTTATTAGGCTTACTTTTTTTTGTGAGGATAGGTGCAACTGTGTGAACTTTGTTTTAAAATTTGACTTGTTTTGTGAAAGTGATATTTGTTAACACAAGTACAGCACCAAATTCTGTGTGATGAGTTCTTTGATGTCATCGCAAGCGATCATTTGGTGAGTAATGTTATGATTTAATTTTAGGCATTTTAAAATAAGATTTGATTTACATTTGGTTCTGATTTCTGATGAAATATTTTTCAGAAAAATAAATTGAATTTGTTACAGCAAAATATTTTAGTTATACAAATGCGAGGGAATTTTTCCGGCAGGACATCTGTAGCCACCCTGATACCTGACAAGTTAGATCTTTCTTTTGAGAATAAACTAGAATGTAAACAACCGTAGCTTTCACTTTCGCTATTGGTCCTTGACTTATTTGACACATCCTGGTTGGGCGGAGGGGGGGGGGATGAGCCAATAATATAGACACAACTAAATGCATGTCCAATCATGTGATACAGGCAGGGACAGAAAAGTTTGTCAATTTCATTGACCTGCATGTTAGAATCAAATATCATATACATACTCAAGCCCCAACCGTTTGTCCAAGCTGCTTTGAGCGAATAGACTGGGCTTCGGTTTGCATAGGGCAATGGATTCTAGCACACGGGTCACTAAAGTCGCGAAATTTTCCTGTTCCTAGACAAGGGCGTAGCCAGGATTTCTTATCAGGTGAGGGGGGGGGGGTGTTCTCTTGCACCTCGTACTAGGGCGGAGAGTTCGGGGGTCTTACCCGGGAAAATTTAGGTTTTAGGGTGCAAATTGGTCCTATTTAAGCAGGTTTGGAATCAAAATAGTGGATTAAAATAATATAAATTTTTGCCCGATATAAAAATATTTTTAACGATGCATAGTTTTTTTTTTTTTTTTTTAATTTCGGGGGGTGTTTGGACATCCAAAACACCCCCCTGGCTTCGTCCTTGCCCTAGATGTAGGTCGTTCGGGATAGTGAGCACTAAAGATTTAAGCTTTGAAAAAAACCACTAGCCATTTCTTTATATATTGTTCAAAATTAACAATAATTACTTTACTCGTTATACGGTTGGTAGCGAATTGCCTAATATAGTGCCGTATATTTTCCTGTTTAAATGAAACAATACTGAAATAAAATATGCTGAATTCGACATATTTCTTTTTTTATATCATTAATAAAATACTTTTTTCATCAGTACTACATTGTTTCATGCTCATGCCGACTGCACAATGTATCATACAGGCGCAAACATCAAGTGATGTGGCCAGAGAGTTCAGCTATTTCTCTTCGTTAGCCGTTACGCGCGGAAAGATACTAATTGCCTGAAAATAGATCTTAAGTAGGGCTTTTTTGTGTGATAACTTTATTCCGTACCGCCTATATCACTGTGTCAGAGAGCAGCCAATGAACAGCTGCTGCCTGCTTCAGTATACATATATTCTTGCTATTATTGGTCTAATGTATTTACGATGTGAGATTGGGTTGGTTATTTGACTGGGCCAAATAGAATACGTTTACTCGTAGTGCCACGATTTTATGGCGAAATATTGCTGCATTGATTGATGGTCACATCTCTCATTCGACTACTTAAAGAGTGCGTGGTAGATAAATAAACGCTGAAAACATAAGTTGATTACTACACTTTTTTCGAAGCCAATATGGATAAAATAATACTCAATGACAATCCTAGATAATGGTATTTACCATCTCTATGAGCAAATATTTATCCAGAATTACTAATTCGTTACGCGTGATCTCGTGCGCCGCAGTTAAAACGCACGAGGTTCCAGCGTCAGAGATTTTGCCGCAGAGGTTCGTAACATTGGAAACAATTTTGTTTAAAACGTTGGTTAAAACTATTGTCTAGGATTGACATTGTTTAACTATCGCAAATTGCCTTCAAGAAACCTGCAGCTATAGAGCAATGCTTTTTAGCGTTGAATTATGTACCTCGCCCTCTTAAGAGCCATGTACAGCTGGCGCATGAACATTGTTGCAGCGTGTCAAGATAAAGTTTTTTTAAAAGAAATATTGATGTACGTGTGTTCGCTATCTTTATCTACGAAAATAAAACGTATTTAAAACTATGCTTTTCTAGTCTTGTTTTAATAATATTGTGCTTAGAAACATGGATTCAGGGCACCTCAAAATGGCTCAAGACGGCGTTTCCTAAAACGCCAACTGCAATTGTAAAACAAAAATAGAAACGCACGCGCTTGACTTTACTACGTATTATCCGTAAATAAAAAAGTACGTAGATTCGCCGATCAATGCCCCATAAGGAAAAGCCAACAAAACACTGCGCGCCGGTCTCGCACATAAAGGCCACACAGTCGTTGACTCACGCGCCAGTCTAGCTCTTATCGCCTGCTTGTTTCTGTACCTCAGAAGCGGTTATCTAGCGCCTGCTGTATATAGTCTGTCTCTCATAAGACTTCTATTTTTTTAAAAGTTGTAAAAACTATCATATGTACCGATTTACATAGGAAAATACTTTTCCATTCTGATAAATTTCACAGTTTTGGAACCAGATGAATGTGGTTGTGTAAAAATCACTTGTGGCAGACGAAAACAGTTTTATTCAATGGAAATAGTTTTGAAAATTAATGACAACACATCTGCCAAAAAAGTTATTCTTATATGAGATGGACTGGTTTTTAAGGGAGGAGTTCACGCAACATTTTTATTGTTTTAATAATTGTTATATTTGTTTGAGATATTGTTTGTTTTGTAGGTATATATTGTGACTATTTTTCACAGCAATGACAATTTTGCTAGCTTGCTTGGTTTTTGTATAATGGCAAGTAAAAGCCAACATTTGCAGAAATCAGTTTTATACAACAAACGAAAACCAGCCGACTTACAGAATCAAAATAATTCCCGCTGAAGAACTGAGTCGCGGGCTACAAGTAGACACATATAAAAACATTGCATTGGAATTTTTTGTACTGCTGAAAAAAAAAAAAGATTAAGCTGGCATTTTTAAACTTCAAATTCTGTAATTTTAAAAAAATGCACAACATATTCAATGCGGTTTGTAATTTATGTATAGACGTAACCCGCGGCACTTTTGCTCAGTGGAAATTTCTTTATTTCTTTATGTCAGTTGGTTTTAATTTTTTGTATAAACCCGTTTTGTGCAAATTTTGGCTTTGACATGCCATTATATGAAAATTATGAAAGCTAGCAAATGTTCAGTACTGTAAAAAATAGTCACAATGTGTGCCTATAAAGAAACAAAGTCTCGTATAGTTATTAAAACAATTAAATTTTGGCATGGAAACCCCCCCCCCCCCCAACCCATGAACGGCTTGTGCAGGTGTAAACAAATACCCGGAGTAGCGGTTACATACACGATCGTACATGAGGCGTGCCTGACCTTGGGGTCGAGCCCAGGACCTCCCGCTGCGACTGAGGACACGGCCACAACCTCGGCTGGGAACGTCGCGTGTCGACACAATACTGCTGCCAGTCGAGTAGACTTCACACGCAACATAGTCTCGTCTGTGCCGTATCTTGTATCGTCAAATGCCCAGTGGCGCCGGGGCCGCGGGGGCTGCGGGAACTGTTGCCAAACCATTTGTATGTGTGTGCAGTGGGGCAGGGGGGAGGTCGGCAAAATTTGTGTCCTCCCCCCCCCCCGGCTCATGTTTTTTAGGGTATATGGGCTAAGGCTTTAAGTATATAAAACCCAATACAAAAATTTCTAAAAGAAGCAAGAAAATGTCCGCATTTTAGGAATTTTTTAAAATTATAAAACATTGTTTGAATGGGTTTTTATATAGGCAAAGACCTAGCCAGGGATGTGTACTTCTACTGTGAATTATTTTGTTTCATTATGTTGATTGGTTTTCAGGGGGTGTATGAACTAATAAACATGCACATTTTGACTTTGAAATGCCATTGTGGGAAAACTGGCTGAGTTAATTATTTTTTTGTAAGAAGATAATGTACTGCCAAGTAACATCTACAGAACTAACATTATATATATTATAATATTTTCCCTTAAGGGTGTTCAAGTGCGATAAAATCATAATTTTATATTTGTATTAAATAGTGTTAGTTTTGTAGACGATAATTGCGAGTGCAGTTTCCTCTCACGAAACAATTTTAACTGGCATAATTTTCTCATAACAGTGCGTCAAAGTCAAAATTGGCATATTCTGCTGCCATGGAAATAGTGAAAACCAATTGACTTACGTAAGTGAAGTAATTCACAGTAAACTAAACTATGCCACGGGCTACGTAATAAAACATTTGTAAACAACCCCGTGAACTATTTTTGTATTTAAAAAAATTGGTGAATTGTCAACTTGTTTCTTGTACTTTTGCGATTTTTTAAAAAATTCAAAATATTACACTAATGGTATTTTAAATGCTTTATTGCGTAGTTCATGGGATGTTATATCACAATGAATTATTTTATTCAAGTAGGTCAGTTGGTTTTCACTATTTGCATGGCAACAGAACAAGCAAATTTTGACTTTGGCGCACCGTTATGAGAAAACTGTGGAAGCTAAAATGGTTTCGTGAGAGGAAACTGTACTCACAAGTATCGTCTACAAAACTAACACATTTCATAAAGAAATAA
Source organism: Medauroidea extradentata (assembly GCA_003012365.1). Lineage (NCBI taxonomy): Eukaryota > Metazoa > Arthropoda > Insecta > Phasmatodea > Phasmatidae > Medauroidea > Medauroidea extradentata. The sequence goes on from PNEQ01115769.1 coordinate 5,568, forward strand.
AATTATGATTTTATCGCACTTGAACATCCTTAAGGCGCACGCCTACTGGACGCGCACGCGTGTGTGTGAGGCAAGAGGATGTCCGGATCATCTGGTAACATTGAAGCTGCGTGCAAATACAGTATTATAGGCGATTCGGGATAAAGTCAGCTCTCAGAAAAACCCTGCTAAAGTTCTTTTTTCAGCCAATTTGTATCTTTCCGCGCGTAACGGTTGACGCCGGGAAATGTCTAACCTCTCTGGACACGTCACTTGATGTTTGCGCGTGTAAATTAAACTGTGCAGTTGGTATGAATCTATACAGTTTGATAAAAATAGTTTATTAATTATATAAATACAACTACGTCGATTTCGGTTAATTTTATTTCAGTATTGTTGTCTTTAAATTGGAAAATACACGTAAGTATATGCGTAATTTCGCCGCCAACCATACAAACAGTAATGCAACTATAGTTAATGGTGACTTATATGCAATAACTACGAGTAATATTCTTCAAAGATTAAATTTTTAGTGCTCACTTTATCCTGAGTGACCTATAACTGTTGCCAACAAAGATATAACATACATATTATTCCGGAAAGGAATGTAGTTGTATCCCGAAAGTCGAAGTGAAAATAAAAAGAAGAAATTAGATCACAACACACACTAATTTCGTATCGAATACGTTCGTTAGGAGAACGATGGCAAGAAAGATAAGAACAATAAGATAAAACCACAATATAAAGTGTGTGAGAAGAATGGCGACAATAATGGACGAGAGCAACGATGACAGCACACACAGATACATGAATGCAGGGGTGGATTTAGGTGGGGGGGGGGGGGCTACCGGGCTGAATGACCCCCCCCCCCTACCACCAAATCGTGTTCAACATTAGGTAGCCAAAGTATGTCCAGTCGTTTCAAGGAAACTGAAGTTTTGTTTTATGATGATCCAAGTACATTTAATGTATCCGACAAGTATGTTATTTTTAATATTCTATAACAGTAAACAACAACACTTGTGAGATGGCTGGTATTTTTTGCAATATTATAAAATCATATAAGCCCCCTTCCCCCCCCAAAAAAAAAGTTTCTAAATCCGCCACTGCACGCATACATATGAACACAGACGACACCGCACAGAGGAAACAGACGAAATGTCGTGTTTCTTCATACGACTGAATTCATTCCGAAATTAATTTGTTTTACTATTACTGTACTTTTTTTCTTTTTTTGTGTCGTCTATCACTACATTTTTTCCGGAATAATATGTGTATGTTAGTTGAAAACAGCAGACTTTTTTTATATTTTACTGTGTGTGTGTTTTTTTTTCTGAAACACGGCAGCATTCGCACACAATGGCTACGGAAAGGAGAAATTCACAGGCTCAGTGACAAATAACTGAACGTGATTATATAGAATTCGGTTATTAGCAGAAACATTTACGTTATTACGTACGTTAAAATTTCTGACAGTAAAATTACTGTTTTTTTTTATAACGGATAACCGATTCTTGCGAAAGTTATCTCGCACAATGCATTTTCTCTAGAACACGGTCGTAGAAGAACAGGTCTGGACACTCGCCTGGAAACTTGTTTGGCTGTAGTTCACCAAGTTACCGAGAGTGTTGTGCGTCTTTGGCGCTGCAATCGGGCGGTCGGGCTCAAACTCCGCCCACTTCCCTCCCACTAAGATAAACAATTTATCAAAACGTATTATTGATCAGTTTATGAAGTACTTCCTTCGCTCACAATCCTAAAGAATGGCTACAGCAATCTTTATTTACTTTGTAATGTAAACACGGGGGAAAAAATGTGGGCGGAGTTTGAGCCCTGATTGCTGCGCCAAAGACGCAGAACATTCTCGGTAAATGGCGAACTACAGCCAAACAACAAGGGGGTCAAGCAAAATACATTAGTAGTTATGCGAGTGTCCAGACCTGTACTTCTATTTTGTAAAATTATAAAAAAGGATTTTACATCGTTATTGACTACTTTTCGTACTATCATTGTTAAAATTATTATTTATATAAATTGTATTACGTTTGAAGTGCATTTTAGTTTTTATCGAAAACATTTATTAATTTTTTGTCTTCAAATTTTTTGTATAAATGAAAAACATGCGAAGTCACGGGCAAAAGTTTTATACAATATAATAATTGTAATATTTTGACTATTATAAATTGAGTAAATTAAACTAGGTTTGTAAATAGACCAGTGAAGCACATTCATTGCTTCACAGTTCTCTTAGTAAAGAATGCAGTTCAGTGACATGTGATAGTTGTTGTTATCAGTGACTGACGTGGACATGTTTGTGTGTGTTGCAGGTGGTAGATGAAGAGATATTACTGACGTCATACAGACATATTAGCGACATGGACTACCAGGCAGGTAGGCAAGGCTGCCAACACTAAGCCACACATATTGCATGGATTCCTTGATAGGCCACTCTTTGTGTGTTTGTGAGGCTTCATGGTTACTGGCAGAATGTATTATTGCACAGACGTGGCCTATTTGACTGTGCCAACAGGAACAAGGTTACTGCGACACCACACGTCTGTGATTTGCTGGTAGAACCCTAGACGCTGAGAGTTAAAAACATCCAATCACAGAACATGAAGCATGGCTGCATGTGTGCACGTAAGGCATTGACACAAATTGTTGCAGAGTTATTTTCGCCAAAAATCGTGGCCTCTAGCGATGTACCATAATCTCTACCAATGGATAGTCGAATGCGGACAGTAAGCTGAGAAATCTTAGACTAATGCGACGTGGATGAGAGAATTTCTGTCTCCGTTAATAATAGTTATTGTTGTATATCATGCGTGAAATCACTATGACTCCCTCACTCCCGAGCCTTATGATGCAACCCTTTTTTTGCCGCCATTCCCTCAAACACTTCTACAAACCCCTCCACGTAATAAATTAGTGCTCAATGGTATTAATTAAACGTTACTTTTTATTATTATATTTTGTTGCAATTTGTATTGCTGGTTTTACCAATAATACATTTGGTCGCATAACACTATCTTAGATGTCACGAGATTGTGTTTTTTTTTTGTTTGTTTTAAGAATTAAGGAGAAAAATAATTTTAACCTGTTTATGTAGATGATGAATTCATCGTTACATATTTCCACGGGAAACCATTAATTTTTCTCGTTTTTTTAGCAACCTCACTCCCCCCTGAAATTTTAATGACCCAATGTGCGTCGTTTCCACCCCCTCCCGATTTTGTGGGCATCCTTGCAGTATTGAAATGTTTGAATCTAACAGTTGAACGTATGGAACGTAGAGGCATGCATTATCCCCTATTGTTATTGCTGCAGGACTTGAGTCGAGAGACTCACTTTCTTACTGGTTTGCCCGGCTTCCTTTACTTTGTCTGTTCTTCACGGAAGTCTGTGGCTGCACAGCGATAACACGCTAATATTAGACGCAGCCGTATTTCGCGAGAAGAAAAAATTTTTAAGATCGTTTCCATGACTCTGATTCGTTGAATTGTATTTAGACAAGAGCTGAACTGTTTTTCGTACATTGCCAGAGATGATGACATATCGAGAAAATTGGTTGTGCCGACGAACCCTTTAAAACACCGTGGTTTCTTGCGAGGAGACCATCTTTAGACATGATGGTTTATCGCGGGAGAACTTGACTGTTTGCTGGTTTGAACGTACATTCAGCTTATCAAAAGGCGACTGGCTTTGGCTTGTATTTGGAGATGTTACCATATTTGACTGAGCCAATAAGAATCCCGCTGTTGTAATATTTGCTGCCTGTTATTGGTCAGCAGACAGCTACGTACTGTACATTACCCAATCATATATGTTGCAAGAAACTGCAGTGTTTTCAAGGGTATGTTGGCACAAAACATTTTCGCTGTGTGCAGAGGTTCTATTTATTCGTAAACTGCTCAACTTTCATGAGTGACGTTTTTTTTTAGGAATTCTATTAGAAGAACATTACACTCGTTCATTTTGGTCCTCCAGTAATTTTTAAAAATAATTTTTTTCGCTTTATAATCTTTTTGCGGTCCTTTTAGGTATGCACAGTTTGTTGAAAAATCATTAAAAATGTGTAGGAGTGAACAATACATCATTTGCTTTTATTTTACGTCATCAGCGTTGGAATGAAAGGGCAGGAGAAATAGGAGATCCCCGAGAAAACCCGTCCATCAGCGGCATCAACTAAAATCCGGGGCTGACCCCGCCGGGAGTCTATTCAGTAGAAACCCCTGTTTTTCGCGAGAAGAATTTTGTCCCACTTTGTTTCGGCGCCTCACGTGCACATCTGCAGTTCTACTTCGTGGTCAGTGATTGGTAGAGACGGGAATAACTCGCGGGTTCACATACCTGTAGGCTAGCCTTCAAGATTATCTGTGTATTCAAGCAAACAACAGGACAGTTGTTCATTGGCTGCTCGCTGAAACAGTAAAATAGGCCCACAATTGGTTACATTTATATTATTGGCTGGCCAAGTTCAAGCCGGTGTCAAATATGTCAGTGGCGAATTGTGAAAGTAGCACGAACTTACAGTTGCTGGAATTCTAGCTTGTGCTTGAAAGAAAACGCGAATTTTTCACGTCTCTAGTGATTGGATATCTGAGCTCTAGCGAGCCTTGGGATTCTAGCGGCAAATCACAGACTGTGGTGTTGCAGGAACGTTATTGTAATTGGCTCAGTCAAATGACATACGGCGCTTCACAAATACAAGCTGGCAATTACTGCGAAGCAGAACTGCAGATGTGCACGTAAGACACAAAGGGCCGAATGACAACCAACTGCTCATCAATGCTTTCTCTATGGGGATAGCAGTTGGATATCATTCGAAAGCCGTTTATAGGTACGGCCCTTAAGAGCATGGGCCCGAGTTTCGTCGCATTTAACGACAATTATTTTTTAAAACATAAATGGGAGCCGATTTTGTAAAATCGCTTCGTAACTTTGTTACGGCTGATTTAAACTGCGTACTCTAATTTTGTCGAGTCAGAAGACTGCAAAATAGTTGCTAATTAGTTAATTAACGAAATTTCCTTTTAATAGATAAATTAGCTCTACTCATCATACCGTTTGTCTCGAAAAATTACATTGTATAGTAAAACCAATTTGCAAAAAATTTACGAAGCGATTTTACGATATCGACTCTCGTATGCATTAAAAAAAATAATTCTCTCGAAAGCCGAGAAACTCGGGCCCAAGTCCTTAAACAGAGGAAAAATTCTTTTCGCGAAAAACAGGGGTCCCTAGTTTTCATGATCGCCTTGGTGGGAGGCGAGTGCTCTATCCACTGTTCCTACCGCGACCGCAATGTTTCACAGAGGCTAGTTGTTGGCGAGAAGACAACGCGTCTGTTCAGTAACTAGCGCCTAGAGGCTAGGGCGAGGCGTGATGTGTGTGTTGAGTAGTCCTTACCGCTTGTGCATTTCTAGGCCTAGTTTTCATGATCGCCTTGGTGGGAGGCGAGTGCTCTATCCACTGTTCCTACTGCGGCCGCAATGTTTCACAGAGGCTAGTTGTTGGCGAGAAGACAACGCGTCTGTTCAGTAACTAGCGCCTAGAGGCTAGGGCGAGGCGTGATGTGTGTGTTGAGTAGTCCTTACCGCTTGTGTATTTCTAGGCCTAGTTTTCATGATCGCCTTGGTGGGAGGCGAGTGCTCTATCCACTGTTCCTAC
>PNEQ01115770.1:0-11912 GCA_003012365.1 Medauroidea extradentata
TGTTGCAGTGTGTCGCTGTGTACTGTGATATGTTCATGTTGCAGTGTGTCGCTGTGTACTGTGATATGTTCATGTTGCAGTGTGTCGCTGTGTACTGTGATATGTTCATGTTGCAGTGTGTCGCTGTGTACTGTGATATGTTCATGTTACAGTGTGTCACTGTGTACTGTGATATGTTCATGTTGCAGTGTGTCGCTGTGTACTGTTATATGTTCATGTTGCAATGTGTCGCTGTGTACTGTGATATGTTTAGGAAGCTTAACGAGTGTTTGCCACAGGTGCGGATGGTACCACCAGAGTTGTGTCTGCTCCGACAAGTATCTTGCCCAAGACAACACAAGGCCAGTCTTTGATCCGCGTTCAAACCTCGTCTGCCCAGGCTCCAATCCAGCAAGGTACCTGCAGTATTTGCTTGATCGCGTCTTGTGTTATCTTCGAACATACACAATTACTTAGTAGAGTTATGCTATTGTGTTTGCAGTGCCACCAGTGGCTCAGCAGAAAGTGCAAATACTGAAGGGACCCGATGGCAAGATTCAAGTGCGTGGCTTACTTCCTGGTAAGTGTTCAGCTTCTTACACTTACCTCGTCAACTTGAATTTTCACGCTACACCCTAGTTGGCTCCCTGGCAGTTAGGGTAACCAACCACTCTTCCACTGCCGCCATTATTCAGTGTGTCTTAACTCTCTGCCTGCTGAAGCTGGCTTAAGTTAGGGAAACTATGTGAAACCACACAGTAATGCGACAGTGTGTTTGTCCTTTCGTATGTGTGTCACTTTCACTGTAAGTATCTCATCCCAGTTACCTTGAACAAGCAAATAGTGCAGTTTTTTGGATAAACTCTGCAATAGAAGAAATATAAACAATAAAAGAAAAGCCAGTGTTAACTGTTGTTAACAAACATATAAGATACACAGAACTCCATAAAGGAACTTAGTTGTCTACACAACTAGTTATGAAAATTACTTCTGGAACTGAATAAAAGTTGTTTTGCCAAGAAAGATGACCAACAAAATACAATTGTTCCTATCTTTTTTGTTGGCATCACTGTGTGTGTAAACACATAAATTATGTTATTAATGTTTGTAGTAAAAAGTAACTTTTTTTACTCCCTAGTACAGCATTGTTCAGATGTTTGTAATTTGTAGGTGGAGGTTTCTAATTTGTGGCTGGTTTTTGAATGTGATAGTTTTGAAAAATATTTAGTGGTTATGCGAAAAATATTTAGTAGTGCGCAAGAAAGATGCAAGCGTTTTGCTGGGTCATTTAATAGTAGTGTAATAGGACAATGGCGGGAAAGGCCGCTAGGCTACTAATTACAATTAAAACAAAAAGAATTGTGCACAAGTACTCGCAGGATGGTACTTGCAGATAGAAACACACACACTTAGGATGAACACATTTCTCCGCGGACGGACGGTCACAACGTTGATCTGATGAAGCAGATGTAGTCTGCGAAATGTTGTGACTGCGCGTCGGCGGAGAAATGTGTTCGTCCTATGTGTGTGTGTTTCTATCTGCGAGTACCATCCTGCGAGTACTTGTGTACAACTCTTTCTGTTTTAATTGTAATTAATAGTATTCTCGGTTTTAGTAAATAGATACATAAGCAGAATAATTTTAAAAGGTGATATTTGTCTGGATATACTAGAATGTTTAATACAGAGATACAATGCTTGAGAATAGGAAATAGTTTTGACTATGCATTTAAATAAGTGTGATACATAGTAGTGTTGCATTATTTTCAGTAGGCAATTTGCAGGTGGCTCTGGATAGAATGTCAGCATTGTTCAGAGATGTGTAGTAACAGCTTTGCTTGACAACTGCAGACGAGCAGATATGTGTGAGATGTGTTCACTTTGTGTTGCAGGACAGCAACTGGTACAGATGCCAGATGGCAAACTGCATGTATTCAACGCCTCGCAGGTGCAGGCTGCGCAGGCACAGCCAGTGAGTACGGTACAGTAAAACATTAATATTAATACACTGTAACCAATAATTAACTAGGCCTTATGGCACCTGAGAATGGCCTTGCGAAATCTGACCTTGCATAATCTTACCTGAGCAGTTTTTATCTTTTAAACAAACAAATAAAATTTGTTGAAATTACTGGCCTTGTTTGCCCATGTACGTCTTGTAGCCATGTATGCTGCGTACTCCCTTTTTTTATAAGAAAATTAAGAAGAAATTTAGTATTCCAAAAAAGTATATATAAAACAACTGAAAATTCTGCATTATGTTCTCACCAAGTTATTCATCCGGAGGACCAGCAACCCTTCTGTTTCTCAAACTCGCCAACAGTCCCCGGTGTAAGAAGAATCACAATGTGTCTTAACGGGAAGTGTGGCCTGTGCCGTTACATTTGTGACCATAGATATACCTACTTGCACAGTCATGGTCGTCTGTATTTACTTGCATATTTCTCGCATTTCACTGACAGTATTTTAGGCGATAAAATTTGGGTGCATAAATTATGCCAGGAATTGCCGAAACCCATGCTTGTTTGCACCTAAATGCGGCCGAAACCTAATGGTCAAAACTGTTAGCTGGCTGTTTGTACTGTAATTGTTGTAAGTTACAATACTTACAGGTACTGAATGAAGTAATAATTGGTAAAGTTTAATTTAACTCTGTATTCATTTACCTGATTGTGCATCGTTTATCAATGCTGATGTAACAAAGTAGTACATGGGGTCATGGCAGCAGTATTGTAAACACGACTGTAGGCTGCACAGCGCCACTATTTCCAAGTTCCAACATGGCTGCTTAGTAGAAATGAAAATAAATATTTATTCACGTCACGTATAAACAACACATTAACACATGCTGTAAAAAGTACCGGCAGTAATTGTCAGCACGTTATAAATAAAGGGACAAAGTATAATTTATGCGAAGTTATACAATACACTATCACTGCTAATGGCAAAAATAAACACAGTACAGTAATTTTCATATAAAAAGTATCTGCAGTAAATATTGCCACATTAATTAAAAGAGAAAAAATGTGGGCCTACCGTATAAAAATATATAACACACTGTAAAAATTACACAGTTTACTCTCATCGCCAATCACAAAAGTAAATCCACTAATTTACTAATCACTATCACAATCGCCATTGCTGTCACTCTCGTCACTGTTTGAATGACAGGTCTCACCGTCTGAAATATTGTTGTCCCACAGCAAATCGTGTTCACTTGCGTCCAATGAATTTGAAATTCCCGTTTTCTTGAAGCTTCGTGAGACGACATCTGGCAAAATCATGATTCATGCCTGTGTGACCCACTCACACAAAACTTCCACTGACTGTCTCCGTATATTCCCTGTAGGGGTAAGGTCATGTTTCCCAGTAGCCATCCAGGTCTGGTAGAGCTTGCGAATGTTATCCTTGAACGGTTTGTTTGTAGAAACATCTAACAGTTGTCAACACAGACGTCAGCTCGCCCGGGATTATTGCCAGGTCTGTCTTCATTTCTGTCAACAATTTGTTTGTATTTTCTGCCTAATTACCCCAAAAACTGTCAAGGACAAGAAGAGCTTGATGTCGGAGCAGAGCACCGGGCCTATTTCCCCATACAGTACTGTGCGAATCCAGTCGTTCATCAAGGCGGTATCCATCCAGCCTTTATCCTGGACTCCGACATGAATCCGATGCAGAAACTTTACTCTTGACATCATTTTCCTCTTGAAAATGATGTAGGGAGGAAAATGATGTAGGGCGGTAATGTTATGCTGTCAGCAGTTATGGCAAGGGTCATTGTGCACCTCTGTTTCTCACATTCTTTGGTGCGAACGAGAATGCTCGACTCCCCTTTGGTGTCTACAGTTCTACTTTGGGGCATGTAGAAATTCAGAGGTGTCTGATCCGCATTCCCAACCCGCGAAAAATTTACTCCTTTTGATGTCTCTTGTTTATCATGTCCTGTAGAAAGTAAACTATTTTCTCATTGTAGTCTCGAGGCATTTTTTGATACAATGAGTTTTGCGTCTAAGTGACAGATTGTTCCGCTTCATGAAGCCAGTCATCCAACCCCGACTAACTTTAAAATTAATGAAACTGATGCCGTGCTTTGTGGCGATTTCTCGTGCTTTGAAATGCATCATTTCATGAGAAACTGCAAATCCATCGTATCACAATTCTTTTACATATTGCAGATGTCCTATTTAATTTTTGGATATTTTCCAATTTTTGTTCCCCGAAAAGTTTATTTTAGATTTGTTGGTGACCTGCGACTCTGCCTTTTGCTTTCGCCAGTACCGCACATTAAATTCGGATACAGTAAATTTTCATTCCGCTGCTCTATTTCTGTTTTCCTCGGCATACGCAATAACTTGCAGTTTAGATGCAGTAGTGTTACTGCTGTATTTGCCCGTCGTGCACTCATACTGGAACAAAACAAAATCCTTTTTAAGTTTTATTTTTGCGTGACAACCTCGCGCTTACAAATTCACTCGGTAACTGAAATGCCTGAGCTTGGGCCCACAGCTTGCTATATTGCGCAACGGCCACAGGTTCAGTGACCTTGAAGTGAAAGAGAGAGAGAAAGAGACGTGCACACACAGCCGTAGCCCTCAACGGAACAAAGAACAACTGCCTGTCTGTGTGCGGTCGCGCCGGCAAGCCTGGGCTAGATTATGTTGTGCCGTAAAAATCCTTCTGCGTGAATTATGAGAAGAATACCGTATTCGCCCATGTACCCCGCGCACCCCTTTTTTCAATGACAAATTTGGGGAAAATATTTTTTTCAAAAAATAAATTTTTTGGGATAGAAAAATTTTATTATGGGGCAAAACAATCAAACATACAAAAATTATGCTCACCTACTATATTTATTTGTATATAGCAGCCACTCCTTTAAAATGAATTAATGCCTCATAAATGGGGCAGATGTTAATACACGAAACTGAGTTTGCCGCAACGAGAGGTTGAAGTGCGCTTTTTTGCTTCCAAGTGGCAAGCGCTGCATGCCTGCAACACGGCACCAGCCAGTGTCTGTGTGTGTATGTGGGCGCACTCGGACACGTAAGTAAGCGGAAGTTGTCACGATCAACTGGTACAGTCGCAGCACGAAAGCAATACAAACACTCCACGTGTATCACCACTTCACGAGACGTTTTCAGTGAATAAAAAAGCTTAGCTCTGCATGTATCACTCACAATAAATACAGCTATGTACAAATGGATTCTGTAGATGAAAAGTCAGGGAAAAAAATATAAAGTCTTTGGTATAAATAAAAAAAAAAGTCTTTAAACTGGTACGTCATCGTCATCATCATTAGGTACCACCGTCGTCATCGCTGCTGTCCCCGTCTATTTCGTCAGGACTGTCCTCGGAAACTGCGTCACTCTCCCAAACATTATCATCTTCACTTCCGTCGAGCGTATTACTAATGTAGCATTTGCGGAAACTTAGCTTTTTCCCCCTGAAGGCCCTCCTGTTCACATTGCTTTCCTGCAACTTGTTTCTCATTTTCCGCCAGTCTCTGATACACGACTCCGCAATGCCGTACTTACGGACTGCCGCGCGATTTCCTAACTCTTCTGCTTCTTTTATCACCTTCATTTTTTCTCCCACTGTAAATGAACGCAATCGTTTTGACATTTTTATTGCCCGAACTATCAACGTAAACACTACGATAACTGTACGCTAATCAGTTACACGCAGAGAACACTATTAGCTGCACACGTGAGTTCGTAAGTTATCCGCGATCACTCGTCTAGACATCCACATTCCACCGCCGCACCACCCCCGCAGCGTTGCCAAGCCTCCCTCCCGTACGTGCACACGAACTTCAAACTTAAATTACCTCTTTAAGCAGCGCACCCTCATTTTGGGCATTCTAATTCTGGAAAAAAGGTGCGCAGGGTACATGGGCGAATACGGTAACTTTAGTTCCAATATTGACACAAATATATACATAATAACACTATTATAAATATTTTTGAAAGTTATTCGAAAAAATCTATATTTGTTTTGAAAACTATTTGAACAACTAAAACTACTATTCGCACACCCCTACCAGAATCTAACGCATAATAGGCACATCGTGTGAACTCTGGGCTAAATTACAGACAAAATTGTTATTGGCAAAAAGTTGTACAATAACATTTTACGTGCACCAAGTGGCAACATAACTCTACAGATATCTTGCTTAGCTTACTACCACTGGTTTGATCTAAATATTATGGGTGCTGGTTTAAATCCCAGGCTGTCCAAACATGATACTATATTTGCTTGACATAACATTCATTAAATAATATCTGGAAGTGGAGCACAAGACGTGACTTTTCTTGATGCAGTGTTGTCACATAGCACACGTAAAATGTCGTAGTACACCATTTTGACACTAAACAATTTGAGTCATCGATATATATATATAGAGATGGTGATTTTTCTTTTTTGCGAAATAGATGCGAAAAAATGCGAAATTGTATTATTTTTGCTATAAAATGCGAAATTCTAACTTTTCTGTTATAAATGCGAAATTGAGATAAATGACAAATTTTGTTAGTTTTTTGCTTCTGTACTAGCCAAATATGGTAACTACAGAGTTGATACGACCTTTAGATGATAAAAGCAACCTTCAAACATCGCAAAGTTTCCGGCGAGCAAAGTAAATAAACAGACCAGCAAGTCGGCGTTGTTTGTTTACATTGCGCCGTGCCGTACGCTGCAATGTGCCGCTAGCATTCCTTTCACTAGACATCTAGGCCGGCTAGTGTAGTGTGGTGAACGGCAGGTTGGCGTGAAAAGGGAGAGTGAGAGAATGTAAAATAAAAACAAATGCTCACAGCTTGTGCAGCTAGACGAAAACTGGTTTTACAGTCCAACTTTTCCAATTTTTACACAATGTTCACGTGTGTAGTGTCCCAAAAATTTTGCAGATGTGATACGAAATAATCGCGATAAAATGTGTTACGTTTAATTATTTCCAATAAAAACACCGAGTATTATTGTTTCTGAGACATAGATTTTATATAAATGCGCTAAATTCTCTGCAAGTGTTGACGTTCGTGACATGTAACAGTAACACACAGGGCATCTGTACGATGTGAACCGGTCTGTATGCTGTCAGTGTGGCGGCCACTGGCTTATCTGCGCCCGCCAGAAGTAGCCTTGTAAGCGACCGAGCGATGGAGAGGGGGGGGGGGGGAGAGAAAAAAAGCTAAAGAGGCGTGGCTTTCCCTCCTGCAGCATCCCTCCCTCGCTTTAGCCCGCCAACCAGAAACTCGGATACACCAACTCGTCACTCGCACGCTTCTTTTTGTCTCTCTTTCTTTTCTCTATTGACAGTAACTCTCCCCCCTCGCAATTCTTGCCCATACACAAACACACACACACACACACACACTTTCACAGGCTCCACCTCAGACACAAGCACGGACGGAAGGCACGTAACAAAGGCGCGTCTTGCACTGCCTAGAGATGTGAATGCAGGGTGCCGATGCGTGCATAAAGTGTTGTTTCTGAAGGTAAAAAATGGGACGAAATAGCATTTCCATTCGTGATCGCGTAATTGAATACAAAAGTGAACAATTTTACGAAAGTGATACGAATATATTAATGTGTAAGTTATGCAATCGCCGGCTGGTTGGTAATAATTTGACATAATTGCAAAAATGCTACAAAGTGCTCTTTTTTTATTTTTAAATGCTACAAAATGCTAAATTTGCAATTCAAAATGCTAAATTTGATGATTTTAAATGCTATAAATCACCATCTCTATATATATATAATGACGTACAGGCATGCCACTACACACACATATTGTGTATGTGTATTTTTAAAATGCTATATTATCTTTCTAGATGGGAAACCTGCAGGAATAGAAAAAAATTCTGGACCTCACAGAGTTCTATTTTGGACAGGTTTTACTGTACTATAAAATTTTGCTAAATAACAATCCTTGTGTTATATTTAATTTCCTTTTTATTACATAACCTTGAATAGTAAGTTGATGATTATTAGATGACCCGAATATTTCAAAATAAAATTTTTGTGTACTTATTATTTTCTTAAATTCATGCCAATATAGTAGTTATTTTAATGACTAATGCTAGGAACTAAGAATGGATTTTTTTTCCCAATTCAAAATGTATTCTATTCCAATTTCAAATACTTACGGACTTTAGTGTGGTGGCAATGTTTGAGTATTATTTGCATGTACTGATGCAAGAATAATGACTTGGAGGAACAGAGTAGCTTACCTTGGGAAACCAGTGAGAGAGATTCCCATAATATCTGAGAGGTAAAGTCTCAAAATTCTAAATTTGGTATGTATTACGTTGTAGCAATGTAATTTTTCTTGATTATTACCTTTGCGACTTCTATTTCCTAATTAGTTTATTTATGTGGTGTCATCTTGTATTTTTATAGTGATATTTCTTAGGGATCTGGATAATTCCATACTTGTTACGTATTAACACATGGTGTGTGACGTGGGAGTGTTCTAGAGGGTGGCACAGGTTAGTTGTGGACGTTGCAGGCGGCAGGCAAGGTCGCTGTGCCGACCAACAAGGCAGCAACAGTACGGACTACCACTGCAGGGGCAGTGCCTCCCCTCGTGGTCAGCCAACCAGCACAATCTGTACATCAGCAGACGCAGCCACAACAGGTAGCCATCAAGACTCCGCCCAGCAGTCCTGTGAAACAGGTGACAGCCTCTCCCGTCACGTCTCCTGCCAAGACTCTGACGCTCGCTCAACCAGGCGCCAAGTCCCAACAACCGCCCCAGGTGAGTCGCTGCTCTCGTAGTCATGTCTGTCTGCTGATGTCGGTTAGTGGGCATCTTGGTGGGCATCGCTGTTGGACAGTGGTTTTTGTATGTACTTGCAGTTCCCTTTGCTACATCCTAGCCTCGTTATTGTCACCAGCACTCAACTCTTCTCTGGTAACCATTACTAAATATCTCTTCTCTATGCTCAGACAGTGTGTGCATATGTTTGCCCTTACGAGTGCCTGCAAGTCCAGGATCCTGTGTGTGTGTAGGTAGAAGGATAAGTGTTCAGTAACTGTGTTGAGGCTCAGAACCTTATCAATCTAAATATCTATATGCCATAACTTACGTTCTGTTCTGTTCTTCTTAGTGCACCACACATTGCTATAACGAACTTCTCCCTGTATTATTTCCTCCCAAAGCATTGAAAATTGTAAACTTGTAGGTATTTTCAGACCTGCCAGCTTTTACAATTTAGCCGTAAAATGTACGGAAATGGTAGGGTTTTTACGAATTGACGGGAACTTGTAAAATTCTACTGATTTTTTATGTTCCGCAGAAAGATACATATGGTTTTTAAAATATCGTAAATAGCAAAAAAACTGTTTGACTCAGTTCGACCAACATAACTTGCATTTCTTATCGTGTTTCATTTGAATGACATGTACTAACTGCCGTAAAATAAGTTTTCACTGGAAATTCAACAGTTGGTCACAATGAGTAAGTAGTACGAAAACGAACAAATGGTGAAATTACAGTTGAAAGCCAATTGGAGGCTTTCTTCGATAGGCAGTTTCAAACTGGCGAAGTGCATGTGGGACTTGTTTGGATTTCTGCCGACAGAGTCAATGTGTCCTTCACTTATGGAAGCTTTTCATTTTGACAATGAAACAATATTTTGTAGCTCTTTTAATATGAATTATGCATATGGGTACTGTTATTGCGTCAAAGTCTGGAAGTCAGAAATATGTGGCATGTGTTTGAGTGGACATCTGACCTATTCATTACAAACAACTTACGTAGTACGTACCGTATTTACTTGTGTATATTGCACACTTTTATTCCAAAATACCTGTTAAAAATTCAGGGGTGCGCACTATAGACCGAAAGAAAAAGCCACCACGAGAAAAAAAAAGGGGGTGGGGAGAGAAGGCTGAGTTGTAAGCTGGCGGGTATAAAGCATGGGAGGCAGAGAGAGAGAATGTTTCTCACCGCCTGGTTCCATCATTACTACACTTCCTTTTCTTTTTCTCTGCCTCCTCCACACCTCTTTTCCTGCTGTACATATCCCTGCTAAAACCCATTTTTTTTTTCGTGTCACAAAAGCTCATGGGTGGGCGGAAGCAATATGAGAAGTTAATTTTGATGTCTCATGATAACCACCTTTCCAAGGAAAGGAAGGAAAGGACGACATTGTTCTTTTTTTTTTCCCCCGGGAGAGAGAAGGCAAGGCAGGGTGGAGCTTTTGGCCCTACAGTCCTCTGCTTGTAGCCACCCCCTGCTGCATTCCTGAGCCTTTCTTTCTTCTCAGCACGGATCAGGCAGTAAATAAAAATGGCAAGCTTGCTCTGCTGTCATGGCACAGTATCTCGTTTGGTGGTGGGGCTGGCGGGGGTGGGCCATGCTGAAAGCAGCGGACAGGACACAGCACAGTAAGAGAGGGGAAGGGGTAGTGTTGTCCAGGCGCACATGAGCTGGCTGCAGGCTGCTAGTGACCTTGGCAGGCTATCTATAGATAATTGTGGACATGACAAGCCACCCCCCTGCCCTCGTTCACCCTACCTTCTCTGTCCGTCACACTCTAGCCACTGTGAGTCATCTTTCCTCTCTCTCTTTTCTTTGTTAGCCACATTTCCTTCCCTCCTCCCCCCCCCTTCCTTAGCGAATCCATCGTAGCCGTCCTCGCCGTGCTTCACAATGTTTTACTCCCATGATTTTTTACATTATAGCAAGGTACATATAGTGCATTTTAAACAATTTTTGATAATAATCTGAGCAGGTAACAAGGCTATTTATGCTTACGAGCGTTACATAATTTAGCGGAATTTCCCGTTTTCGCAGATATTTAAATAAAGGTACAGGAAAGAACTGAGATTCGTGTGTGTTTTCAATGTAAATATTTACTTATACACGTGTGGCATCACATTTGTGACAATAGATATGCCTAGCCTACCGCGCTGTTGTCAATTCTCAGCGCACGCCGGTTACCTAACCATGTATCACGCGAACTTCCAATACTAATTATCTATGTGTTTGGACTGTTTCGACAGAGACCTAAATGTGTGACTTGTGTAGTTTTTCTTTGGAACAGAATTTGAATTGCGCGCCAGTCCGCCATTGTGGGAAGAGACTAGTGCTGAAAAGATGGCATCGGTTTATTGGTAAGCTCGGCTTGCGACGCGTACAATTTTGGTCCTCCGGGCCGGATAGATCGTTATCGTTACGTATTTATACATGGTAAATTATGCTAACGGTACGTGAACTCCGGTAACGGGCTTGTGTCGCGAATCGCACGCCATAACTTCGTTCACACGCAAATGTTTGTCTGACGGCAGGTGACGCCATGCATTCACGCTATACGAACATACATTTTGACAGGTAAACTACCGACCCTGACGGGCATACAGTGTTTGTTCGTTGCTGCATTCACGCACTACTAATTGGTCAGAGACACCCTTTTTAATACAGTCCATTGCATTCGAATCTGAAGCGGCTCGGCTCGTCGGCGAACCGTCACAATGGCAGCGGCAACTGAAGAGTTACAGCTTGTAACATTCAATTATTACGTGACCCAAGCTGATGAAGCTCGAGAACTCTATGAAGCAGCGCAAGAATACCCTGGGAAAATGGAAGATCTGGAAGTATTGCTTTCAGACGTATTTGATAACAAAAGTAAAGTCCTGGCGAACTACTTAGCGCTTTGTGCTAAACCACCGTCGGAACACACGGCTTCTTTGGCAGATATTAAACGACAGTTCCGTGCTTACGAAGTTTTGATGCGGGAATTGCAGAAAGTCGTAAACAGGTCGAAGGTGCTTAGTGATGAAGTGACATTGAGCACTAACACTCCCGGTTGTTGTAAGAGTCCCCAAACTGCAGTGCTACCAACACTACCATTGCCTACATTTAGCGGAAACCGGGCAGAGTGGATAAGTTTCGCGGAGCTCTTCACTTCAATAATTGGACAAGTACCAAA